>JH720357.1:413931-443152 GCA_000231825.2 Tetrahymena elliotti 4EA
AAAATTTGAATTAAATCTGAAACAGTCAATAAAGATTAATGAAAGTGCAAGTCAAATAAATATCAAACAAATCAACCCTAATGAGTCAGTCAGTTGCTCATAAGTATGTATTTTTACCTTAAGTTAAGAACCAAAGTTTAGAGATTTGAGCATTTTGATAAGCCAGATCCTAATCCTTCTAAGCCCTTTTCACCAATATCGTTCTCTCTTTTAAAAAAATTATAAAATTAAATGTTGAATAAAGAAATATTTATAAGAATGAGATAAACATAAAATTTGGATTATATCTGGTTTAGTAAATAAAAATTAATGAAAGAGCAAGTCAAATAATTATTAAATGAATCAACCCTAACGAGTTAGTCAGTTACTCTTAACTTTTTTCATTCATAAAAAAATGCTTGTATTTTTACCTTAGGTCAAGAGTCAAAGTTTAGAGATTAGAGCATTTTGCTAAGCCAGATCCTAATCCTTCTAAGCCCATTTTATCAGTAAAATTACCACTTTTTAAAAATTATAAAATTAAATATTCAAGATATATTTAAAAGAATGACATAGCATAAAAATTTGAATCAAATCTGTCACACAAATTAAAATTAATGAAAGAGCAAGTCAAATAATTATTAAATGAATCAGCCCTAACGAGTTAGTCAGTTACTCTTAACTTTTTTCATTCATAAAAAATGCTTGTATTTTTACCTTAGGTCAAGAGTCAAAGTTTAGAGATTAGAGCATTTTGCTAAGCCAGATCCTAATCCTTATATGCCTATTTCACCAATATCATTATCACTTTTAAAAAATTATAAAATTAAATTTTGAATAAATAAATATTTAAAAGAATGAGATAATAATAAAAATTTGAATCAAATCTGAAACTGCAAATAAAAATTAATGAAAGAGCAAGTTAAATAATTATCAAATAAACCTACACTAATGATATATAGAAAAAAGGGGGTCTGGCGCAAATTAAATATACAAGTCTAAAACACAAGAATAAAATCAATAATGATTTTATTCTTGTGTTTTAGACTTGTATATTTAATTTGCGCCAGACCCCCCTTTTTTCTATATATCTAATGAGTCAGTTACTCATAACTTTTTTCATTCTAAAATGTATAATTAATAAAGAAACAGTATTTTTACCTTAGATCAAGAGTCAAAGTTTAGAGATTAGAGCATTTTGCTAAGCCAGATCCTAATCCTTATTCACCCATTTCACCAATATCATTATCACTTTTAAAAAATTATAAAATTATATTTTGAATAAAAAAACATTTAAAATAATGAGGAAAACATAAAAATTTAAATTAAATGAACTAAAAATAATCAATATTGTTTATAAATAGGTTAATAACTAATTTTGAAACACTATTTTTAGAAGATTTTAAAGGTCAAAGTTTAGAGATTAGAGCATTTTGCTAAGCCAGATCCTAATCCTTATTCACCCATTTCACCAATATCATTATCACTTTTAAAAAATTATAAAATTATATTTTGAATAAAAAAACATTTAAAATAATGAGGAAAACATAAAAATTTAAATTAAATGAACTAAAAATAATCAATATTGTTTATAAATAGGTTAATAACTAATTTTGAAACACTATTTTTAGAAGATTTTAAAGTTAAAGTTTAGAGATTTGGTTGATTTAAAGAAAAATTAATAATATTACATTGTGAAATTCAAATGAAGATTGAAGTAAGAAGTTAAATTAGAGCTTAGTAACTTTAAATAGATAAAAATTAAGGTATATTTATATTTCTAAAGAAATTCAAGTACATCACTGAGATTGCTAAAATGTATTTTATTTTATATCAGCATTTTTTTCTTCTTAAAAATTTATTTAGATGAATTGAATTTATTAATTAATTAATAAGAAATTATTAGATTTATTTATTTAAATATAATTTTGGAGAAAAAAAAATAAATTCAATGTTTCTGATTTTTACAGAGAAAATTTAGATAATATACAAATATGCAAAATTAACCTGGCAGCTATATTTAATGTACATTAAATATGTTTAAAAATTTTTAATTTGTCATATATTATTATGTATTAAGGGTTTCAAAAATTAGATAAATGTAGAATGTATGAATAATATGAGTGGGTGCTTAGTTATTTTTTGATGGTGTATCCAATTTCAATTTCTTTTTTTTTCCTTAATTTTACACTTGATTTTACCTTTTAATAAATTAAAAAATAACTTCATTTAGCTAGCTATCAATATAAATTTTAGAAGCAAAAATTTTTTTTACTTTAAGTTAATTAAAAAGTATTTAAGATACTTAAGATTAATTTAATAACAAATCATTTTTCTTTACTCTACCAAACATACTTAAAATAATAATTATGAATTTTTAATTAATGTACTTTCCTTAGTTGTATACTTTAATTTTTTTAAGCAGTGAAAGTTAAGATATTTTTCAATATTTAATTTCTCTAAGTATGTAAGTATTGAAGATAGATGTTTATTGAGAAATATTTACTTAAAAATAAAATGGAAGAAATAAATAAACTAGTCTTTTTAAACAATAAAAATAATAATAGTCACAAAATAATACATTTTAACTGATGAAGTTTTTTAATTACATTTAAATGGTTTATAAAATTAATTACAATCAACTGTTAAAAGTTAGAATAATGATATTTGTATTATTAATGGTTGTTATAAAGAAAGCATTCTTCAAATCATCTGGGTAAAAATACATTTTAACTATTTCAACATCAACAACATTTTTAAAAACCATTCCTGTCTCGTTTTCAAACTTTACTATATCAATAATCCCTTCATATATTTTATCTAACTTCTCTTAAGTGATCAAATTTTATGATGTTGGAAATCGCTTTGAGATTACTTGGTTTAATTTTTCTATAGAAAAATTTCTCCCAATATGTACTGGCTTTTTATTATTCTTTAGCTCTATCTGCATATAAACAGGTAGAATTTAGTTTAAAAGCTAGCTTACCTTATGCTTTTGCTATTATCCATTTTAATTATTATCTTTTTTACTTAGTTCCATCTTCTTCTCTGTTTAAGGTTTATATTCTGGATTAAATCTTTATTTTTTAAATTTTGTAATATTAATTTAATTAATTTCCTATGTCAACTAAAAATATTTTATCAAAGCTGACGTATTTGCAATAGATTAAAAAAATTGAAAGATATAATAATTTAGTAGACGAAATAAGACTTAGTTATAAATATGAATGATAAGAAAGGAAAAACAATAAAAAGAAAGAGCAAATAAAAATTTTCTTTTTTGAGAAATAAGGATTTATTTTTTTTGAGTAATATTACTTAAAATACATCTAGAATAATTTAATAAATATGTGAAAAGAAGATAAAATCAAATATGAATAAGCTTTAAAAGCAAAGAATTATCTTCTATTTCCTAGAATTAACTCATACAAATTAATATACTGTCTGTTCTTAAGTTTAATAGGATCGAAAAGTAATTTTTTAACAAATTTATCCTCTTAAATATCCCTAATTTTGTAAAACTTCTTTAATTACAACACAAACCTGATTGAGGAATGAATAGGGTATATATTTGATTTTATAAATATTAATCAATATTTCGAGTAGCATAAAAAATGATTCCACAAATACAGATAATTTTTTTTTAGTTTACACTAATTAATTTCAAATAATTTTGATTTTGTTACAATTATAAGGAATTTTCAAATGAATTTTATAAAATAAAAATTTGAAGCACCTTTTTGCATTTATCTAATTTTTTTAAAAAAAATGTTTTATTCATAATTTTTCACAAACTTGTAATAGAATATTTTAAATACTGAATTTTTTACTATTTTTTATTCAAATATATACAAATTAATTACTTCTAAAAGTTACAACAATTTAAAAATAAAATAGTTCTTGATTAAAATATACTTCTGAAATTGTTGATTATTTATCATTAAAATATTCAATTTCCTCAGGAAATTAAGAGTATAAAAACATATAAATATGCAGAATGAAAATAATTTTTTTAAAATAAGAAAATGGAGTATAAAATTAAACTCAATAAATTAATAAAATAAAGAAAAAGTTAATTTTGTCAAATTTAACTTCTTAAATTTTTGACTATTTTCTAAAAATGTAAACATAAAAGAAAGTAAAAATAATTTAAATTATTGTTTACTAGATCAATTACAAATTTTATCTGGATTGATCATAAAATCACTAAATAAATTCTCTATAAAATAAATAATTAGAGAACAACGCTTAAAAATTCAAAAGCCTTTTTAAATTTAATTAAACAATCTATTAAAAAATATATTTCATATTTTGATACAGTACAAGAATAGATTTTTAATTTTAGCTCAAATTTGTCTTCATTAATTATTGAAAAATATCAATATTTTTTAAATTATCTTCTTATAAAAAATGGATTTTTATTCAATTTAAATATCAGGTTTTTTTCTCAAAATATTTTAGCTTAAGTATTTTAAAAAAAATATTTAGATTTTAAAATTGAGTTTGAACATTTTCCTAAAAAAAATTCTTAGTACTAAAATGAGAAAATAAATACTTAGGAAATAATACAATAAAATCAATAACTAAAATTTCATTATGAGAATGTGAGTTAGTATTAATCTTGAAACCATACATAACATGTATTTTAAAAACTTAATAAAATAAAATCGCCTGCCCATAATCTAATTTAAAATAGAAAGATTAATATACTTTGAGATAACATTTTAACAATTGGTTTCAAATGATGTAAAATATTTAGTTTTTAGAAATTTATTAAGATTTAATTTATTTTTTTATGATATTTCTTTGTTTTGATTTTTATTCATTTAACACTGATAGAAAAGCTGTTTGTTTTACTTTTTGATATAAAAAATCTTATTGTATTTCTAATAAAAATTCCAATATCTTTATTTTAAAATAAATTAAAATAATTTTTATTTAGAATGTTTTCAACTTGAAAAAAATTTTTTTTTGTGATCAAATTTTGAGTGGAGATTTAATTTCTTAAACATTAGAAAATTAATTTGATTCAAATGAAAAATTAACAAAAAAAAATTAATTTTAAAGCATAAAAGATCTTTCAAAACCAAGAACAGCTATACATGAAATGCTTATTTTTATTTTAAACAGTAAAATGTGTCAAAAAGTTT
The DNA here is from genome assembly GCA_000231825.2 of Tetrahymena elliotti 4EA. Taxonomy (NCBI): domain Eukaryota; phylum Ciliophora; class Oligohymenophorea; order Hymenostomatida; family Tetrahymenidae; genus Tetrahymena; species Tetrahymena elliotti. The sequence goes on from JH720357.1 coordinate 419,061, forward strand.
TATTTGACAAATTAATTTTTTATCAAGGAAGGGTATATTTGATTTTTCAAATTATTTAGCATTTATTAATAATTTTAATTTCAAATGAATGGTTGTAAAGTTTATTTATAAATATAATTAGTCATATGACAATCTTGAATTAATAAAATATTTGAAAAACTATCTATTTAACAATTTATGACTTAAAATATTTACATCTCCTTTCAAGAAGCTTCTAATCTAATCTTTAATTCCAATTTCAGCCATAAATTTAATTCTACAAATAAAAAGTGAGAAAAATTACAACAAATAGGAAATAAAATAATTATTGGAGTAGTTTAATACTTCAAGATGCTAATATTTCTGACAGTAGAACTTAAAAATATTAATTACACTTAAATTAACTTAAAGATTAACTTTAATAGCAAATAATAGAAAAGATATTACTAAAAATTAAAATAAAAAATGAATATTTTTTGTTTTGTTTATCTTTTTTGAAATTTAAAACCTGAAAAATGAATATCTCTTTTGATCTAATTTTAATAGAAAATTTTGTCAATAAAATTATTGTTTAAAAAAATAAAATAAATAATATACTCAACATTTGAAATTTATTTTTTTCAAAAATAGATTTTACTCACTTTAAAAAAAATAATATTCTCTCAATAAAAGAAGAAATAAAAATTTTTCTGATCAAAAATAATTAATGAATAAACTGCTTTGACTAAGCATAATAAACCTGAATTTAATTTTTTTTATTACTGATTTGTTTATTTGTAAATAGTCTTTCAATTAAGTAGACAATATATTTTTTATTAAGGAAAAAAAATAGTGAAGAAAGCAAATTAATATTTAACAATTACTAAATTATTAATATTTATTAAATCTGAAAAAAATGGACTATAAGCAAATTTGTAAAACTTAATATTCAAAAAGGTATATATAAAGAGGTTAATAGGTTATATTTAGACACTATAATAAAACCAACATATCAAATTGTAATTGCTGCTAGTGTTCTTATTAGGAGGATGATGGCAAACTCAATATTAGTTAGATTAAGACAATTTTAAAAAAAAATCTTAAAAATTATGATTTACAATATATCTTTTGACTCTGCGTGTTACCAAATAAATATAAAATATATTCTACTCGAAAGCTTTTAAAATTATTCTCAGGCATATGAATAGCAAATAAAATATTTTAAAATCTAAAATATTCCTAAAATTAAATCATTTATAACTTACATTTGTAAAACCTAAATTGATTAAAAAATAAGTATTGCAAAAATAATAATTAAATTTTTTGTTTTTAAAGTTTCAAATATTTTTTTATAATATTACTTCTACTTATGATACGTGATTTGTTTTACTTAAATATTTACTTTAAAATATTCTTTAACATTGATTTCTTTATGAATAAATAGCATAAAAAAATTTACTTTGTTGATTTCTTCTTATATTATTTTTAATTGTTATTTCTTTTGTTAGTGTAAATATTTATTGAAAATCTCCAGACAAAATCCAAAATAAATCCATTCACAATAAACCTTCAACAACCCAGAGGTAACATGTAAATTTGAAAACAAATAAAAACATCCAAAATTCTCAAAAAGTAAATAGCCACAATTTCTAAACAATCAATCAATTAATTAATTTGCTCACTTAGAAATATTTCAAGATCAAGGTTGCACAAAAAAATTAAAAAAAGTTGCATTTAGGTTTAGTTTGAAGAATTTATTTTCAACAAAAGTGAAAATAGTCTAAATAAATAATACTTTCACAATGTTTTGTTACATGTTTTTTTAAAATTGAGGCTTGATGAATTAGTTTTTAAAAATGTATCAAGAATGAGAACCTCAATTCATCAATAATATTTAATATTTAAATAGAATTCTGCTAAACTCTTAAAAGAGGCATACATTAAAAAATTAAGAAATTCCTTCCAATATATTCAAGAAAAATAGCTATACACCTAATGCTAATACAGAGCCCAGCAAGGTACTAAATAGGTATTGTCTAAGTATTTCATTAAGATAAAAAATCCAAATCTTAAATCTAGAAGCTACTCTTCCTCATCTGCTTGTTCAAGAAACAACAGTAAATCATTAAACCCTTGCCTTGCAGTGAGGTTTTCTCTGGGGGGAGGGGAGTCACATCAGAGAACCATTCATTTTTGAATAGAAAATGAAAAAAAAAGTAAAAAAAAGCCAAATTATAATAAAAAAAATGATTAAAATAGGCCCTATTTAAGAAAAATAAAATTAATTAGAATTATTTTATTTGACTGACTTATTATTACTACAATGTTAACAAATAAAAAATAACCCTTAAGTTAATAATACACATGTCTATCTTAAAGCAACTCAAATAAATCAAAATTAACTGAAAAAAAACCTTATCAACATAAATAAGTTATTATTCATAATTATGTATTACAAATTAATTATATTGATGCGCTATTAAAAACCTATTAGTAATGCTATTTTATTTATATAATAGGAAAAGTAATTTAAGAAATAAATCAGTAGTAAAATAAGTTTTTTTAAATGAGTAATTTATTTTAATTAAGTAGAGGAAATAGTAAGTAATAAGATAGGTAGTATGTAGAAGTATTATTTCTTTTTATAATTTATAGCTAGTATTATATACATAGTATAATCCAAGGAATGTTTAAAGGGATTAACGCTAGATATATATAGAAATGAATGCTCTGAATGCCCTTTAAATTGCATCAAATGCTAAATTGATATTAGCTATAATATGTTCTCAAGTGGATCAGCATCTAACTGCAATTAGTGTGAAGACTAATTTTTTTTGAGAGAAGATAAATAAAGCTGTATTTAAAAATGTGATAATTATTCTTTAAATAGTTATTGCATGCCATGTAATATAGATGGATGCTAGAAGTGTGCATCTTAATTTTCATGTGAATAGTGTTTGGATGGATTTGATTTAAGAAATGGGATTTGTATTTCTAATTGTAATTAGTAACAAAAATATTTAGTTTAATAAAACTCTAGCTGTTCTTACTTATGTGGAATAGGATAATCTATGAATAACCAAGCTTCAATATGCTAATAAATTAATAAGTGTCCAATTTATCAATCTATTAGCAACTATTGCCACTCTTATGATGTTATTGTTTAACAAACAATACTATCTATGTATTCATTTATAGATTTCAAAAATCAAGAAATACTTGTAACACATGATAACCTGGGAAATATAAAATTTTGGAAATATTAATCTCCAATAATAAATTTTTTATCTGAGGTACCTCCCACTCTTTAAACCAGAAATAATGATCTTGTGTGCTAATTATCACAAAGTAATTTAAACTACATATTTTTTATAATCTACTTATTTTATTTATTTCAAATTTGTTTATAATTAAATATTCAAATTTATAGCTTGCTTATTAATTAACTTGTTTTATTTACTTATGAAGGATATTTTATACAAATTTTAATATTTAATTTGAAAGTACCAAAATTTTTAAAAATGATTTTTTTGTAAAAAATCAAATTTTTGAAAAATAATATCCCAGGTTAATACTTCTACTTATTGGATTAATAATTTTTTCTTTAGTTCAACTTCTTTATTTATTCATTTAATTTTTTAGATATCATTTTATTTTTAAATTTATTCTATTTTTAAATTAGAGAGATATTACTTTTGTATATAATCAAATTACATACAGACATTTGATTTGAGGTCTCAATAGTTTAAATAAGGCAAAGCTCTTATTCAATCTATGTAAGATAATTTACGTCTTATAGATTTTACTGAATACAATGGGATCGATTATTTATGCTTATTGAGTGAAAAGTAAATATTACTTTTTGAAGTTGAAAATCTTTTTAATAATTTTGCTACTAGATCCTTATAAGATTCCTTTAAATTTTAATAAGTTCAAGGAATATAAGTATAGATAATATAATTTAACTAGAAGCTTCTTGTATATAAGCCATAAGGTAAATTTTAACAAATATTTATTTGAATTATAATTTATATAAAATTTAGAAATTTGGACAGATGTAAATGGATTAAGATATTATGGTGCGCTTTATATTGAAAATGAATAGGTATGCAATCTTAAAAATAGATATTACACAATTAAAAGAGCAACTGCTAATGTTTATTTCTTATTAGGTTCAGACAATTATGGATATTTAGTAATAGACTTCAATTATATTTCTGAATGCTAAGAGCTTAAAATTCTAAATTTAGATATTAAAAACTACTATTTAACTATGATTTCATCAGAATAATTTATAGTAATAACATTGAGCACTGATAATTATTTTCTATGTAATAATATCTACATGTTCTTTAACATTATTGAAAATGAAAACTCTCAAAAATAGCTGAGTGAAGGATTAAAGTTTGAATAAATTTTAGTTCTTAAAGATATTTGTGTATCAAATCAAATTATTTATGACAAAAATTTAATTTTTCGGAATTCCTAATAATTAAACATACTGTTTAAAATAGACTTAGTGACACTATCTTTAAGTTAGTACTATTTCTCATCAAATTTCTATACAATTTACAAAGTCAATAATTAGATTGTTTTAACATTAGATGAGAATAATTTTGGATCCATCATTCTAATTGATAACTCAAATTATATTTTTGATAAGAAAACTATTTGTAAAAGCTAAATGCTTCCTAATTTAACCAATGGATTTGTATCATTTAATATATTTGATACTGAGGGGAAAAAATATTCTTTAGGTGGTTTCAGTAGTAACATACTAATTAGAGATATGAAAGATGGAAAAATTATTTTTACACTAAAAAATACTTACAGCCCAACTTTAAATTTATCTAAAAATAAAATACTAAATTTTTAAGCTGGAGCAATTATTTTAATTGACTTAGAAAAAGATCCAGAAAATGAAAAAGAATTCATAAATCAAGTGATACTTCCTTTAGCTAGGAGAAATGGAATCTTTTTTTAAGACAGTGATGAAAATTTATACATTTATAATTATGATGGTTACACTAATTCATCTATTGTTTGCTATAAAATAACAGGTGAATTCGTTGCATAGTTTTAGGGAAGAAACAATCTTGTTTATGTAAGAATAATTTATTTTAATCTATTAAAATTTTTATTAATAACAAAATTAGAATAAAAAAAGTAGATTCTTTAATGAATAAAAAAGAATAATTACCTTAGTTGATGATAAAAATTCAGTTGTCTCTTACTTTGATTTTAAGAATTTGATTTAATATGATCATTATTTGTTTAAAAGCTCACCTTAACCTATTCTATTTACTCTTTAATTTAATAATGATACAATAATAATAATTACACAAAAATATTCCTTTAAAATTGATTTATTAGGAAATATTTAATTACAAAATGATATTTAATATTTGCCTTATAGCTTTGATGTTTTGAGATAGTATAATTTAATTGTTGCTTATTCAAAAGAATCTATTTAATTTATTGATCAAGATTTAAATTATCTCAATATTTCTTATCCTACTTATGGTGTATTACTTTATCAAGTTGTACTTAGTGATAAATATATTATTTCATCATATGACTCTTACAAAGTTCAAGTAATAGACTTTGATTCTAAGTAAGAAACGATCTTAGTTTAGTAATTACAAGTCACACTAATTATTTGTTATCAAGATGGAATTCATGTAAATTTCTTTTTCAATTTATTTTTTTATCCTCAATCAAAAATTATAAAGTTATTTTTTTGTTTATCACTTAAGCAAAGTTAATTTTGATTAAATTTGTTTTTATTAATTAAATTTATTTTACGAAAAAAAAACATTTTTAAAAAGATATTTACAAAATTTAATTCAAAAATTTTATAAGTGAAGAGAGTACTTATTAATATGAATTTTTTTGTTTAAATTTTTTTTTTATGAAAAAAGCTTAATAATTTTTTATTAGAACATAAAAGTTTCATCACATTTTTAATTTATAATAGTTTGGACTATTTTAGAGAACAAATTTAGAAGTTTATAAAATATTTTAGAATCAAATAATTAAATCATTCTAATTTAATTTACCCACTAACATATGCCAATAAGTAGTTGAAGATACTTTTTTTAATAACTATATAAGTTAACTCTATTACTAAACTTCAGACGATAAGTCTGGATTTTGTAGTATTATAGGAAATCTTGGGTATCAAAGGTAATTTAAAATATTGAAATTTAAAATAAAGAATTTGATATTTTATTAATAAACAGTACTTAGTTATAATTAAAAATCCCAGGTTAGATATACTTAAATTTTATTTCTTTCTAAAATTTAAATTACTTTGCTCTAGGATCATATTTAGATTTATCTAATTAAATAATATATATGGTTGCTAAAAATAGCTAGGATCTAATGATGCATCTGTATTCTATTTCATACTAAAATAAGCAAAAAGTTAATTATTTTCTTCATTTACATAAATATTTTATTAATGATTTTAAATACTTTAGGTAAATCAAATAGTTAAAATAGAGGAGCCAACTTTGATTAATTTCTAGCAAATAATAGGAAATAATGAATGTTAAATTGTCTATTTTGATAATGGATTTATTATTTACAGAGAAGGAACTATTTTTTTAAAAAGAGATGACCTAAAACCTTAAATTAAACAGTTTATCATAGATTTTTAAGAAGATATTATTTTAATAGCAAATGATAAATGCTTGTGGTATTTATTTTAGCTTTCAACAAAAACTTTGCTTTACACTATGCCTGAAGATCTTTAATTTTAATCTTAAAGCTAATGTACATACTCCTTTGATAAAATAAATAAAATAGTTCTCTTGAAGTAAAATACTTAAATTGCTAGCTTTTCTTACAAAACAAATAATTTAAATTGGTTTATTACTACTAATGATATGGGAAATTCTTAAATGGTTGCTTTGTATGCTCTTGAAAGTCAAAATTAATTTTTTGTAGTAACTAATCCCTGCATAGCAGTTATATATACTTAACCTGATTTCATTTAATTTAATTACTACAAACTAATATTTAGTCATCCTACATTTGTCAAATATTTTTATGACAATTAAAATCAACGAATTATATTGTGCAGTTCTGAATTCTAATAGTGCTTAATTTACACTCCTTAGTTCACACTTATTAAAACTTTGCTTTTTAAAGATGTAAAACTTAATATTATTATTCTCTATATTATTTTAAAAATTTATTTTTTTAATGCAATTAAAATTTCTGTAAATCATTTTTCTTGAATAATTATTTTTTGCAAATTTAAATAGATTTTTGATATAAATCAATTATAATATTATCAATCTCCAAAAAATGCTTTAGTAGCAGTAAATTAGAAGTTGGTGATATAAATTATGTATTTAGATGATACTTATGAAACAAGTTAGCAATATCTTAAGACTGTTAACATTTAGTTGTACTCTTAAATATTTTAGTCCTATAATTTCCCTACAAAATTTATAATAATAGAGGATTTTGAAAAAGATATTTTAATTGTAGCTTTCAATGATTCAATATTTTTTATCTAGATTTCTTCAACGGAAATTATACATTATTTAGATTTTAGTAATCACTTAAGTAAAACAAAATAAAATGGATATATTATTTCACTTGATTTAGATAAACCAAGAAATGTTTTAATTTGTATGACAAAAGAAAACTTAGTTATTTATGATTATCAATCAATAACTTTTTATAATTATTAAAATTTCTATTTGAATATCAATAATGCAGATTTGGTAGGTTTTATAGAAGATTCAAGCTAATCTAACTAAATTACTATATTTACAAGAAATTTTTTCTATAACAACTTGGATTTTTATAAAGCAAACTTAAAAGATCAAATTATTTAACCATTCAAATAATTAGATATGATAAAAGAATCAAACTAAAAATTAAGCAGCAATGATGATTCAGAACAGTAATTCTTAAATATTAATAGAAACATATAATATAATTACAAAATTTTTAATGTTGAAAATAATGAAGAATAATTTATGATTGTTTAATATCATTTACTCAGATACAATATCTTTTAAGTTACTAATTAAGATATATAGACCATAAGGAAATTCTTTTTTATTTCTAATAATTATAATTTTTACACATTGTTACAAGATGATTCTAATTTCCCTATCTTAATTCTTTAAAGTTAAATAGATTAATAATTGAGTATGCAAGTGATTGATGCTGACAGTCAAATTTTGGAGCTAAAATCATAATATTTTGCAAACAAATTAAATAATTGTGATGTTAGAAAATCAACAGTTTATTGCTTCAGCTAATAAGGGAACTATTATATTTAACTAAATTTATAAAATCCCAAATAATTTAAAATAACTATCTTAGATTAACTAGATAATTCTTTACAAAACCAAAATTTAATTTTTTGCTAAAGACTTTAGAAAAACATTTCTTAGTTTCCACTAATATTTTATTCTAATTATACAATATTTAGTTGGAATATGACATAGCAGCTAGTTTATAAAATTTAAGTTCAAGATAATATAAAGAATGTGTATCTAGGTAATCAATACCTTTTAGTTGAACTTGAAAATTCTCTTGATTTGTAAATTTTTCCTTTTGATTAAAATGGATAAATACAAGATTCCACTTACATTATTTAGTAACCATGCTAAAAATTAAAGGATTTATCTTCAGAAGATAGAATCCCTAAATTTTATAATAGTAAACTTGAAGAAACTCAAATTAGCTAGTAAACTGCACAATATTTAGTATTGAAAACATTTGGTTAAGCAAATATTTACACCTTAAATGATTTTTCTTTATATTTAGTCATTAGATCTTCAAATATAATCTCAATATAAGATATTCACATAATCCATAAATCAATTTTATTAATAACAACCGGTGATTCAATTGATATTTATAAATTTTCACAAAATAACTACACTCTAATCTATTCTTTTTAAATAGCTAAACCAAAGATAGGTTTTAGTAAATTAAAACCCTTATAACAAAATAATTAATATGAAATGAATTTAATAATAAGCTCAAACTATGAAGTAAGTTTATTGTAATATGTTTTGATTTTAGATCAAAATAAAAGTTATTTATCATAAAATACAAATAAAATTGAATTAGAATGTATTAAAACAATTGCTGACTACTAGCAAGACTTATCAGTTTTAAGTTATTCTAAATAAATGTAGTTAAATTATGAATATTTCCATCAAAAAGGATATTCATCTATCAAATTAATAGAAATATATTTTAACCAATTCAGCAATATCTATTTTAGAGAAGATTTCTTTGAAACGATGAAACAAAACGATTTTGTTTTAAGATTATTTTCTGATTCTTTAGAATCCTAAGTATTTTTAGTAGGCCAAAATTTCGATAACATCAATAATGTATTTGTTTCAGCAATTTAAAATCTTGAGTTGGTAGATATGATGATAAGTTTACCAAAATTGAAATAGTTTAATGAAGAATCATAAATACCACTAATTGTTAACATCAATGATCAAAATAATTTTAAAAGCTTAAGTATTCTTAAATCAAAGATAGATCTTGATTAACAAATTACTTATGTTTTTTAAAACATGAATGAGCTAACTTTATCTAATATAATTTTGGAAATATCTGATCATCTTCCAGAAATACATTGTTCTTAAAATGATTACATGATCTTAATTAGAAATATTTCTTCAATAAAAATTGATAATATAACCATTAGTAATCTTGTTGTTTACGAAAATCCTTCAGTTTCATCTCTAATAAAATTTGAGGATATAAACAATATAACAATAAGTAATATTAATATATCTGAATCTAGTATAAATTCATTAAGTATTTTTAATTTTTATAACATAACTAATATAATTATAAAAAACATCTAAGTTCATAAATTAAACTCTTAAGGATCACTTTACAACATAACTGTTACAGATCTTTTTGAAGTTACAAATATAAAAATTATTGAGTCTAAATTTTCAGGGTTATATAGCTAATTTATCATTTAACATCTAGGAGTTTAGGTTGTATAGATTAAGAATATGGAAGTTGAATTATGCTTCTCTCCTTCTATTATCTTAGTATAAGAACAAGTATTAGATGGTATAATATTCATAACAACACAAATAAATATTGAAAATTTTAATATAACAAATAATACTATGATTAGTGAGTTGACTCCATCATTATCACTATCCTCTTTCTATACATTTATCAACTTTCTAACTTTTGTTAATAACAAAGTTTCAAAAGACGGGATAAAATTATTAACAAATTAAATTAATTTATTATCAACATAAATAAGTAAAAATATTGTCAATAATAGATTAATACACCTTGAGAATTACAAATTAACGAATTTATAATCCAAAGATTAATATGTAATTGTTTCCAAATGTTAAATAGATGAAAATGAACTGCTACATGGTTAAGCTCTCTATATTTTTAATTGTAATAATATATAATTAAATTAATGTTAAATCTATAAAAATAAATTAAAGGAATCTTATCAAGGTACTTTAACATTTGATTTTTCTACAAATGTTACTATGAATGATTCTAATATGATTTATAATATTGTATTCAAAGGTTGTGGAGGAGGACTCTACATATTTGAAAGTGTAGTAACCTTAAATAATAGCGTTATATAACATAATTAAGCTATTATAGGAGGAGGTATAAGATATCAAGGACTGAGCTCATCTTTAGTTTATTCTGATAATGATAATCAAAATAATTAATTATTACTAAAAAAATCTTATATATCAAATAATAATGCTTCTTTATTTGGATAAGATATTACTTCATATCCTGTTAAATTTTAGTTTAAAAAGGATTATAATGATTTATTAAGTTATCTTATCTCTGGAAATAAACTTAATGAGCCAATTTTATTTAACTTAATAGATGAATTTGGTGAAATAGTTATTTATCCTATTAATTTCAGTAACACCTCAATAAGTTAATAAATATTAACTGAATACCTAAACTATAGTGTAGAAATATGGAATGATAATGTTAAAGATTTGAATATTTAAGGAAGCATTAATACAAAAGGTAATGAAATATCTTTTTAACCTACTCTTACATCTATTCCTTCAACTACATAAAAGTTAAGGATATAACTCCTTTCTCAAGTTCCTGTTTACAATAAAACTTCAAATACTTTTATTTTAAGTATTATTGAAAATGAGTTCAATCTCAAGTTTGTTCCATGCAGTGTTGGATAGATTCCTAAATAATAATTAAACTTGATTTAATGTTATTTCTGCCCTCTAGGTATTTTACATTTATTAAATAATTCATATCGACATTAAAGATAAAGATAATTTTAATAGTTCAATAAATTTTTAAAATGATTAAAATTATTTGAAACTTTTTATGAAAAATACAATAATTAGCTTTAAAATTTTTTATTTTTACAATAAATTAGGAACATATTCTTTCATTAGAGATTTTTCAAACACAAAAGATATTTAATGTATAGGTTGTCCAGCTTAGGCTGTATAATGTGAAAAGAATATAATTTAACTAAAAAATGGATACTGGAGACTTTCACCTGATGATGATTAAATATTTCGCTGCTCTAATTAACAAAATTGTATATAAGAAACAAATAAATAAAGCTATAATATAACTTCTCTTATGGATTTATGTAACAAATTTTGAAACTATTAACATATTTATCAATTTTATAATAATAGAGTTATTTGAAAAATCTTAGTGCCTCGAAGGTCATTTAGGTCCTTTATGTGAAAGTTGTGATATTAATAGAGTACTTTGGGGTGAAAGATTTTCATAAGACTAAAATTTTAAATGTAAAAAATGCAGTGATAACTTTGTTAATTACTCTTTGACTGCTTTTTTGATAATAATTTAATTTGTTTATATTGCGTATACATTTAATAAGATTAGTGCTTCTAATACTAAAAAATGTTTACTCTACTTTATGAAGTAAATGAGGCTACTTTGTGTTGGAAAATCTTTATTAGCAGATGAAAATGCTATCTAAACCAAAATATTAATCAATTATATTTAAATTATTTAAGTTATTTTTTAAATTGCTAACTATTCTAGCTACTTAAAGAATTCAGTTACTGTTTTTGGAGATCCTTCATCAATATCAATGTAAGTTATTTTTTATTCAATTTCATAAAAATAAAAATTAAAAAGAATCTCTAACAAATGAAGAATAAAATAATAAATAAATGATTCATATTATTTAAAATATTTTAATTAAATTAGTATGTCTTTAGATTGTTTAATTATTGATGAAAGATTAAGTTTAGGAAGTATTTTGACTAGGAGAGCTATTATAAGATTGTTGACTCCTCTTGTGTTTATAATTATATTATTCTACTATATTTTTTAAATGAAAACAAAAAATTAATCACCAAAAATTTTAAGATATGAATTGCGATGTTCTTTAATATTTTTATGGTTATTTTTTTCACCAAGCTTAATAAATTATCTAATTATTTAATTAAGTTGCACATAAATTGGTAAATATTAGTATGTAACAACTGATAAGCAATTTTCATGCTATGGAGATGATCACATTGAGGTTATGTTATATGCTATAATCCCTTGTCTGCTCTTGCTATACATATTTTTTCCTATCTTTTTCTTCTTGAAAATATATTAACAAAAAAATAATCTCTACTCTATTAAAACAATCAAAGTTTATGGAATTTTGTTTTATGAATATAGAAAAGAAAAATATTACTGGGAAATAGTTAAAACTTCCTAAAAATCTTTGATTTTTATAAGTAATCTATTTCAAAATTCTGCTCAAAAATCATTTATAACTATATCTATTCTGTCAATTTACTATGCTTTATCCTCTAAACATCAGCCCTATATTAATAAAAATCTAAATAAAGTTGATCTTATAGCTACAATCTTACAAGTCATATCCATTATTTTATCCACTTACTTGAATGTAATAGGTAATTTAACTTGGGAAACGATAATAATTATTTTAGTATTCACTGTGAATGTTACATTTATCATTTACAATCTAACTAAAATAATTATTATTAAAATTCCTTCTGAAATTTCTTAAAGGTTTTGGTACCATAAGTTGCTATTAAAATACAAACAATAACTTCCTTCATACTTAACTTCAAATATTATCATTCTTAGCCCTCTCTAATTTAAAGCACAAAGAAAATGGGTTTTAATTTAAAACAAAACACAATATTTAATACAGCTAAATAGAGTTTAGATGGTTTAAATGCTTATACAATAGTAAAAATAATCTAAAAGATAATTATAACATTAAAAATAAAATTAAAGTATAATATACAATTTAATAAAATAGCCAAATTACTTTAAAAACGTATTTTAGTCTAAAAGAACTATCTAATAAAAAAATATATTTGATGAAAGCTCAAGGTAATATCTTAACTAAGAGATTAGTTCTTTAAAAATAAATCTAAACAAAACAACAAGCTAATATAATGAAAAAGGTAATATATTATTTCTTTAATCGAATTAATATCTTTTTTTATTACTAAAGATTCTATAAACTGATAAGGTATTGGATAGAAAAGTAAATTCTTTCATCAATAAAAACCTCACAAATAGGAAAAAATAGTTATATAGACTACTTATTAATTGATGTTATAAAAAAGTTATATACTTTAGAAAAATTATTTTAAATACCATATGGCGTTATTAATTTTGAAAGCTTTTTAAATTTGCAATTAACTTAAAATTAGGTTGCTTTAATAGAAAAATGCAAGTACTGTATTGATGATATTCACATTCTAATTAGATATTAATTTTTATATTTAATAATGAGCAAATTTAACTTGTATTAAAAAAGTAAATTGTTTATTCATTTAAATTATGATAAAATATTAATATACCTTCTTATAAAATTTAAGGATAAGTTATTTACATTTATATATCATTTATATTTTAAAATTTACACATTTTATTAAACTCGAACAAAAAAGAAAATTGGATAAGTTGATTGACTCAATTAAGGTTATTTTTTACTTTTTAAAATTTTTTGACAGTGATTGCTGAATAAGTCTCTGAATTTAAGTTTTGTTCATAACTGTTTAAGTGGAGTTTTAGGAAAACATTCTTTTTTAGGTCTTATTTAAATGAAAATAATCTTTATTCATCCTTAGTTTTTAATTGTGGTGAAAGTGGAGGTGAATTTTTTCTCGATTATCCTTAGCTCATTGATGGAAGTTTGTATGCATTATATTTCCTAAATGAATCAGTTAAATTTGGAACTAAATAGTCTTCATTTTAATATTAATTGCTATTATTATTTGAGAGAGTGAATTTTTTTAATTACTAATTTAAATATTCTTTATTGTATATGGGTTCTATTTATTTATAAAAGTTTTTTTTGAGAGGACTTCTTTACTTTCTTGTAGATTGACTTCTATAACTATAATTATTCTATTTTTATTTCAAAATTTAATTATTATCTACTGTGTTAAAAGATCTATTCAGGTTTATTGGGTTTATTGCTTAATTATTTTAATTATCATTTATATAGCACTGAGTTTCGCTTTTATTTGAGTATTAGCCTTTTTAGTTAAATAAGTAAGACTCATCTTTGTAAGTAAAAATATTTTCAAAATTATCAAGCAGTAATGATTTTTCTCCCCTTGCTGGAGAAAGAGTATTTTGCCTAGTAGATTGCTAAAATAAGTAATCTTGTTAGAAATTGCTAGATAAAGATTCTGTCTTCAGCTTTCTTTAATTTGACTACTGTGTACTTACTCTATCCTCTTCTTCGATTTCAGTAATTATATAGTTCTAGTTCTAATCAGGGGCAATATTTTTATTTTTAAGAGCATCATTTTAAAATAGACTATTAATCTGTATTTCACCATCATAATTAGGGTCTATTTCCAAAACCATATTGGTATTATCTAAATCCCCTAATTCCTGTTTTATGATTTATCCTCTTTGAGCTTAAAATCTACAGTAATTATGAGAGGATTTATTTTATAACTAAGAATTTGTCATTGACTAATTATTAATTAAATTACTACTATACATTTATTATAATTAATACTCATTATTATGTTGCAAATCCTCATTAAAATTGGTCATTGTATCTTCTTATTTATTTTATAGTTAGTTTTAGTATTAAACATAATCAGTTGTTAATTCATCTAAGCTAGTATTTTATTAGAGTTTAATCTAAAATTAGTCATTATAGCTTGATACTCTATACTTACTGCTAGTATTACTCAGAGCTCCATTTGAACAATTATTGAAAATTAGCTGCTATTCTGGGCCATAAAAATATGAAAAATTTTAGTCTAAGCTTTTTAATTTTATGGCAGGTCTAATTTTGATAAAGTCATACTCATTTCCCTGCTTTTTCTCGACAGTATTTTTATCTATTCTTTTGTAGCCGCTTTTTTTCAATAGTTCATTTAGTTTATCACTTTCAAAATTTTTAAGATAATTTTTATACTAATAGTACTATTACTGTTTTTGTTTTAGTAGAATCTTTTATTTTTCATCTATTTCTATAGAAAACATGTCTGTTTGAGGTTTCGGAGGAGTTTATTATGAAGGTGAAGCTAAACTTCCCATTATTTTTTGCATTTTATGATCTAAATTTTTGTTTTCATAAACTAAATCTTCTTTATTCCCTAATAGACTATTTTCTAATTATTTAAATGGAGACATTCTTCTTTCCATTATTTTTTCATATTCACCTGAAACTTTTACAGGAGAATAAAATTATCCTCTTGAAGTTCGACTCATACTAGATGTTGCAGTTTGAACTCTATATTACTCAGTAACATTTTGTTCACTAGATTCTTTAAATACTAGCATTGGATTAATAGCTTGAACAGTCTTTTCACCATCATCCTTATCAGGCTAAGTTTTGCAGTATTAAGGACTTTATTTTTCTATATACTATTTTTAAATTATTTCCATTCTTTCCTTAAAAAGAGTATTTTTTTGCTTTAATAGCTCTAAAATAGTTTTTTTAGAAAAATTATTATTGTAAATTTTTTGTAGAAAGATTTAGCTTCTAATAACATAAAGCTATCCTTCACTACTATCACATATGGCAGTATATGATCTATTTTACCTTCCCTACACTAAATCTTCCTCTCCAAATATTTAGCCTTCCACCATAACAGAAAGCTTTTTTATTTTTAGTAAATATATAATGTTTTATTTATTAATAATTCAGAATGAAATTAAACATTAGTAAATATTCATTAGAAATTTTCATATTAATTTAAAAGTAGATTAAAAAAGTTTTAACTCTTTTGTTTTTAATACTTGCTATAATTAAAATTTTGATTAAATAGATGAAAGAAAATACTTTGACTTATTTAAAGTATGATGCCTTTTTGAGGTAGATCTGATTAGTTTACTTTTAATCCCAATCAAAGCTTTTGTATATCTAAAATTAAATGACAGATTTTTAATAAATGAATGGCTAAATTCAAATAGATTATTTTACTGAAAAATCTCCCTTTTTAATTACGTAGATAGCATGGATATCATCGTTTTCTTTGAAAACATAATTATTTTTAACTAGTTTGACCTCAAAAGAGCTTAAATAAATATTTTTCAATAAATAATAAGGATGGCTTTTAAAAAGAGACATCTTCTTAAATTAATTGATTCCTGATGCAATAATCTTTTCTTCATTTTCTTTTAGATGTTTGTCAAAAAATTCCTTCGAGATTTCAATCAAATAAACTTATAAAGATTCACAAGTAGATTACATAGTTTATGGGCTATTTTAGATTAAGTTATAAGTTCCAAAATATTCACCTGACTCCATAACTTTAACTAAATTCATTTATGACTTTTCACCAACAGTTTTAATATATAACCCTACTTAACCTTGAGTGATGCAATAAAAAGAGTAACACATTGTATCTTTTTAAATTGTGTAAGTTTAGATAGATTACAAAAAAAAGAAAAAATGATTTACATATTTTTTAAATGACATCTCTCAAATTAAACTGCTTAAAACAATCTTTATCTAGATAATTAGATATTATTTCATCACTTGTTTACTCAAAAATTTGAAAATTATTTCTCATATATTAACCTAGCTATGATATTTCATCTATTTATCTTTCACATGGTTATTTCCTAATAATTTATTCTATTTCCTTTAAAATGTATCATAAATATTAATTCAGAGGATCTAATAACATTACCTAAAATGTAGTGGTCTACCCATTCATTTAATTTTCAAGTCTAATGTTCAATAAGTGATTTAGATATACCTTTTTAGCTGAATTAAAAAATTCTATTGAAAACGTTAATAATTAATAATTTTGTGGTTTCTTCTATTTTTTATTAAGTATTGCAAATATAATCTTCACTTATACTTAACAAAAATTAAATTAATGGTAAATCAATTAATTATTATTCTTTATTCATTACAAATCTTTTAATATAATAATTATTTTTCGATTTGTAAAATTTATTATTTTTAGTCAATGAAATTCTTATGAAAACTTAAAAAACCTATCATATTATGTCTAAAACTTACAAATAAAATAAATATTTATTTCTTCAACACATATAATTATTTTATTTTTTTAAATAGAATATAGATGATTGCATATTTTGATAACAAAAAAATGAAATATTTAGCTTTATCCCAAAAATAGGCTCATAAATATTAAAACTTTAGCGAAGGAAATGAATGACAGATTTAAATTAAATTAATTTCTTTTGCATTCATCTAAATTATTGTCCATTTTATATTTTATTTATTTTTTAATAATACCTTAAAGTTTTATAAATAGTAAAATAATATACAACTTACTAAAAAGGGTCGAATAATTTTTTAATAATTTTTCAAAAGGTAAAATTTTGAAAGGGAATATTTATTAAGATAAGAAGATGCTATGATATATAAATTAATTTTATTTTTATATTATAATTTTAATAGATTAATGAATATTTAAGGCTACAATTTGGCATTTATTATCAAAACCATTAGTTTTTAACTTATTATATTTTTAAGGGAGACTTTACAACTTCTGATAAATGATATTTTAAATATTTATTTATTTTATAATATTTATGATGATGATGTTAGAAAGTATATTAATATAGAAAAGAAAATAAATATATTAATTAATAGGTAATGAATTTAATTTGAAAGTTTATCTCCTTTAAAGTAAATATAAATTGAATGAATGATAAATAAAATATAAGTTTTATAGGATTTATTATAATTATCGAAGGGAGAAGAAGTGATTTGGATGTTTTAGAGAGGATTTGATAATTTTAAAATTTAGTAAAGGATTTTGCAAAAAAAAAAGTAGAAATATTAAGGATATTAATGAGCAGTGATTTCATGTGTTTTTATTTGATTGGAGAATCAAATTAGAATTAATAAGAGGTTCATGAATAATTTAATTAATTTGCAAAATAAGAAATGAGTGCATGTATTTAATTTGAGGAATTCTTTGGAGAATAAGTATTTTTTATTGATTTTATTTAGCCTTTAGTTTAATTAGAAAGTGTTGATTTATGATAATTCATTATCATAAATAGTAATAATAATAATAATTATTATTTTTTTGTATAGTAAAAAAACACTTAATAAATAAATTAATTAATTATTACGCTTATTGAGGTAGAAATAAGAATAGAAAATAAAAACACTCTAAACACCAACATTTTATTCTTTATTATTTCACTTTTCTCTATGGCTTAATAGTAGTTTTCTCAACAAATAAAGAAAAATAATGATGTATTCGCTGATTATAAACTCAATCCTTAAGAACGCTATGAAAAAGTTTATAAGATAGGTAAAGTTTTAGTTCAAAATGCTTAAACTTTGGAATATTAATAACAAAAATTACAATAATTTTAATAGAGAAGATATTTTTTAAAAATGAATTTTTATTGTTATTAGGGTAAGGAGCTTTTGGAGTGGTTTATTAAGCAATAGATAAATTGACTGATAAAATTGTAGCCATAAAAATACTCAAAATAAATAGTGATTTAAATAGTCATTTAAATGAAGAAACTACTTTGAGTGATATGGACTGTAAGTATATTGTTAAACTTTATGACAAATACATAGATGCAAAAAATAAAGAAATATGGCTTGTAATTGAGTTTTGTAACATGGGTTCTTTAGCAGATGTTATAAATATCACTGGACAAACGTTCTTTGAAGCTGAGCTAGCTTGTATTTTAGATAATGTACTTTAGGGTCTTGATTATTTGCATAAAAATCACAGAATGCATAGAGATCTTAAAAGTGCAAATATATTGCTACATGAAGGAGAAGCTAAACTCTCTGATTTTGGAGTTGCTTCATGCAAGGTAAATTTTATATAAATATAATTATTAAATGAGATAGTTTTTCATAATCTAATCCAACAAAGAGTTAGTTTTGTGAAAGAAAAGTGCTTATTAAGATATTAGAAATATTGAATTTTAAGAAATTATTTTAATTATAGTCAGATGCAGATACGTTTGTTGGAAGCCCTTACTGGCTATCACCTGAATAGCTTAGTAAGCAGAAGTATACAAATAAGGTAGATATTTGGGCTTTGGGAATATGTATTATTGAAATGGCAGAAGGTATGCCTCCTTATGGAGATCTTAGACCAACCTCTGCTATGAAAATGATTAAATAAAATCCAATAGTGAATTTTTAGGATCCTTAACAATTTTCTGATGAGCTAAATAACTTTCTTTCTCATTGCTTATAAATTAATCCTGAGGAAAGATGGACTGCAGAATAGTTATTACACCATGATTTCTTCAAAATCCATAAAGAAAATATAGAATATGAAAGAAAAAGTTTATACGAAAGAAGAAAAAATGCTCTTCAATAATATAAAATAGCTAATCTTAAAAATGAGATCAGTAATAGCAGTTACTCTGGATCTAACTCAAGCATAAATTACTCTTACTATAGGAATTAACTTCTTTTTAATTCGTAAGAATAATAAGTACAAATTTAGAATCAAAACAAAAGCTCCAGCGATTCTTCTTAAGCTGAATAAAATTTTTAGACATTTATTGAAAAAAGTAGTTTTTAAAAAACCTTTATTGAGAAGGATAGTAGCTCTAATGATAGCTAAAATAATTTTAGCTAATAAAACTAAAAGCAATAATAATAAAATAATAATAATTATATTCCATCATATTTTCAATATTTTGGTATTAATTGTACTCAATCTCCTAATAATTTTAACATCCAAAATAACATAAATGTTTAGATAATTAACACTTCAATATCTGAAGATAATTCTGTAACAAATAATACTAACATAAATTATGGTGTTGCGAGAATTAATAATTTTTTTAATTAAGCAGGCTCTAAATCTTCTTCTCATAAAGGATGCAATTCTCAATAGAATTCCTCAAGAAGACACTATAATAATTAATAAGATTGTAAACGTCCATAAAGCTCAAATACTAAAGAACCTCATGATTTAAATTCATCATCAGAAGATTTAGAAAATGATGATTATGATTAATTAGAAACTAGTTAGATTAAAGATTGTTTCTTAAATCCGAACAATTTTAAAGACTCAATTAAGCAAAATCATTTTGTTAAAAACTTATCCAAAGCTCATTCAGAACAAAAGTTTTCTTTAAAATAATTTTAGAAGAATTAATCCCAATAAATCTAATCATCTCCAAGAAGTGGTAGAATAGAAGAATAATAAGCTGAGAAAGACAAAGATGATTAAAATAGATTCAATAGACATTTGAAATCAAAGCAAATAAGAAATAGATAAGATTCAAATAGTTTAAAATAGAAGGAACAATCTCGTTAAAACTCAAAATCTGCTAACAGATACACTTCTGAAGATGATTCAAGTTAGAATGGGTCCAATTTAATTATTAAAAATTAAAATAGCATCATTGAAGAAAAAATATCTAAAATAAATTCAACCTAACCAAACTCTTCAAGAAATCAATAAAATTAATTGAAAATAGAATTTTCTATTTAAAAGTAAGAAAGCGATATAACAAAAAAACCAAATTAAACAAATGAATAATTTAATCATACTTCTTAAAAAACTATTCAAGTTCCAAAAATTTAGCTTGTTGAATAAAAAGGAATAAAAAACAATAGCGAAGAAACATACAATTACAGTAGTAGCAATAGAAATAAGTTAAACAGCAATAATATTAACTCTAACAAAAGTGAATAAAATATCACTAGAAATTTAAATTAAAACCCAACAAATAATGCTTAAAACTCACTGCTAAATAATGAGATAAATTTTTAAAATTTCAATAGCCAGTAAAACCAACAATTATCTTCATAAAATAAATTAAGTAGTTAATAAAATTCTGTAATTAATAATAATAAAGTCATTCCTTAATGGATAAATTACTCTTAATATTAATAGTTATCAAATTCATAGCAAAAAATCAACATAGACAAAAAGGAATAATCATTATTAGATATAGAATAATAATAGTAAGATCAACAAACTATCAAAAAGTATCCTGAAAATTTAAGTCAACGCGTAATCAATAATTCTTAATATCTTGAAGAAACTCCATCCAAACTAGATAAATAATCTTAATTGAACCTATAAACTACAGAAAAAATTTTAAAGTATCAAGTTGATTAAAGTTATTCAAATGATATATTTAATGTTGATACTGTAGGTAATAAATGCAAGTATAATTAAGGATTAAACACTAAAGATAATTAACAAGACTCAATTTCAAATTTTTCTCTTTTACAAGCTACACCAAGTCACAATAGTAACAATATAAATATGAATAACTGTAGTCAATATAGCTAGTAATCACCTGTTAAAAAATCTGAATATTACCCAAATACTTCAAGTAATAACTAATCAATTAATCAAGACTTCAGCAATTAAAAATTAAAAATTAACCTTAACAGTAATAATAGTTATAATAAGAACTTTTTTGAACAATAACCTATGAATAATATTGATTAGTAAAATTATTTACAACCTCAGAAATCTTCACTTTAAGGATAGATAAAATAGCAAATGGTTTAAAAACATGTAACAAACTATCAAAATCTAAATGGCTTTAATGAACAAATTTAGTAAGTTCCTTCTTTTTAAAATTAATTTGTTAGACAATAAAATTCTTCTAGCTAATCTCCTGTGATGAATTTCTAACAGATTAATGTATTTTAGCCATCTTTATTAAAGCTTGATGAGTCAAACAAATAAAATAGTATTCCAAACTTGAATATCAGCAGTTTAAATCAAAATTCTAATAAGAATATAGATATTAATTATTCTAGCCAAAGATAGGGAAGGAGACACAAAATATTTGAAGATGTAAGCAGGCCAAAAATTATGAGTCAGCATATTAACACATCCAACTGTTCATTAAATAATTAAAATATCAGTGGAATAAGAGAGAATTCTGCTAATACAGAATAAAGAAATACATCAATTAGCACTTCTATGTTCCCTGATAATACTCCCAATCAAAATTAATCTAATCAAAGATAATAATCTTCTTCTCAATTCCCTACAAATATTTTAGATAAATTGATCTCACCATCATAATAAAACCTAAATTAGTAAATTTGTTGCGGAATGCAAAAGTAAAAACCATAAATTTCTCAAAATATTATCAAAATTCCATCAGAGGCACAATAAGAAATAAAGAGAATTTAGCCTATATAATTATTAAAATAGCATCATTAGCAGTAACCTATAGTAATAAATACACCTTAAAGCAATAGTAGATAAAGAAACTTTAGCAATGAAAGCAATTCAAGTATGCAGTCTTTCTATCTCAACTAAAGCCAACTCAAAAATAATATAACATAAATTAAGAGCAGCAATAACCAGGAAATAAATTAAATTAACAATAATAACTAGATTAATAGCTCTAACAATTATCTAAATCCTAATATTAATTCCTCCAGATTGAAAATATTTGAGTAAGGTAAACAAAATAACAACAGTTAAAATTAAAGATTACTCAATGGATTTGAAAATTTATATTAATAATCTGAGCCTCAACAAAATAACATGCAATATAATCAATAAATGAATAGTTAAAAATATCAAAACACTCAGCAAAGAAATCAAACAAACCCTTCTTTTTCTCCTTATTAGTAACCATAATCTCAATTAAAAAATAATTAATAGTAGGAAAACCTATTTTATTATTACCAAAACTTTAAAATTTGAATTTGCTACTAAATATCAAAAAGAGAGATATTGTAAATTGATTTTCCAAATAATACTTACTTCTTCTTTTTATAATAATAATATTTATTATTCTCTACTAATTTTCCAAATTTTCACTTTACTGAATAAGCAAATAAATTTTGTTAAGTTAAACATATCATTAAATAAATCAAATATCTTAATAAAAAGTATTTTCATATTTACATATAAATACATAATTATCAATTTTAATAATTACCACAAAATGAAAGAATATTTGGTAAAAATTTATTCATTGCTAAACTAATTGTTATAATAATTAAAAAAATATTTTATTTTGGTTAACCTTTATTGTAGATATTTGGTACATAGTATATTTCTTTTAATTCACATTTAATTTTTGCCTACCTAAACATATTTTCTTGGATTAAAGTCTAAAGCTCAATTTTTAAGTTGAGCACTATTCTAGATTATTTTTAGATGTATATACTCAAAAAATTATTTCTTAAATTAATAAATTAAAATTTAACTTTTGTATTTTATTTGACTTTCTTTTTTTAAAAAATACTCATTAATTTTTACTTAAGCTAGCAATCAATAAATATTCAGCCTTAAAATTTGTTTATCTATTTTATAATATGTATTAATTTAATTATTGTTTAACTATTTAAAAAACTTCAAAATATTTAAATTACAAAATAAATATTCTTTCTCTTAATTTTCTGTATTTCTTCTAATGTTTAATATTTTTAATTTCTAGATCTACAAATACAATAATTTTCTTTTTCTAAAAAAACACTTATTTTTTATCAATTATTTTAATTTTAAATCTAACAAATTATGTAAATTAAATTGTTTTTAATCAAAAGATATAATTAATTATATTTTAAAACTATTTATTTATTCAAACTAATCTATAAAAATAAAATTTTTAATATCTAAGAAATAATAATTTAAAGTTACTTTATTAAATTAAAAACTGTGATTTTATCTCAAAAATTTCAAGTAATTGATTGAAAAATTTAT
>JH720357.1:443252-485802 GCA_000231825.2 Tetrahymena elliotti 4EA
AACATTTTTGAAATAGTAAAATTAAACATTTTGTTTTATTGAAATAATTTTTTGGTGTAACAAATTTTGCGTTAATTAATAAATTTGTTGTTTTAGAAAATAAAAAGCAGTCAAAATTGTAATTTAACAGTTTGTCCATTAGATTTATTATGGCTTTGAATAGAAAAACTGATTACTTGCTTGCAAAAAGAAATTCAGTAAAAAATTAACATATTATTTTTATTATTATTTGTTAAATTATTCGTAAAGTTGTAATTTAAAAGACTTTTTAGTTTGTTTATTTATAATGAGAAGCCTATAATAGTTTAATCAAAATGGTTAAACTTATCCTAATGTTTAGTCTATAGTCATTTCTAATCATAATTTAAACGCAGGGAGTTAGTAAAAGATATCAAGTACAAAAAATTTGGTTGAGTCTTGCAAAGAATTCAAGTTTTTTTAGAAAGAAATATCACCTCCTCTATCAATTAAAGGTGCTAAGTTTGTTAATCCATTTGGCTCTTAGTCCAGTATATTCCAAAACTAAGGCTAAGTAAAATAAAATTAAATGAAAAAGATTGAAAGCTAACTTAAGCAGTACTAAAAAATGAAAAAAGAAGTTATTAGTTAAACTTTGACAATGTAAAACGAACCATTTCGTGAAAAATTTAATAGAATTTCTAAGCAAGAACCATCTGAATGGGAAGAATTAAAAAAATAGAGAATCATTTAAGGAAAGCGGGAATTAAATTAGAAATTTAAGGTTTAGAAATAGGCTATAACTGAATATTTAGAAGGTAAAAAAGTGGATAATAAAATCATAAAGCACCATAAAGAAGTAGTGTAGCCTAACCCTGTCCAGAGAGCTCATAAATTATCTGTTTAACCTTAATAGGATATTTTTTTGTTTACTTAGCAACAGCAGTAAACTTAAAATACTCCAAGTTAATCTAATACTGCTGTTCCTCATTAGCCATAAAGATTTCTACTCTAATCTCAAAAGTAACTTATGTAATAATAAGAACATGAGCAATATCTTAAACAATTTACTGCTGCTCATAATGCTAAGAAAAGACCAAAAAGTGCATTAATAGCAATGCTTGATGGAGCAAATCAAAAAACAGAAAAAAAAAGAAAAGAAATTGATCCAATAAAAATAAAAATGAAAGATTTTCTTGAGAAATTCTTAAAAGGTGAATAATAATATTTTAAGATATTGGAAGACACTTCGAAAAAAGGATAATCTATATTTTAAAATGGTTTAGAAGTATCTCAAAAGTTTTTTTATGACCAGATTGAACCTTCAGAATATTAATTTAATCAAACTAACGATTTAAAAACAAATAAAAGATACCGTATATTAAGACATGAATAATTCAAACTCAACTTACCATAACAAAACAACTTAGTTCCTGGTGAAGAAACTTAAACCAAAAAGAAATTAGGTAAAAATAAAAAATTTTTATTTATTTCAATTTTTTATTTTGTATCATGTTAAAATAGGTAAAAACCCTCTGCTAAAGCACTCGTTTACAAAAGTCATTGATGAGTAATTAGCTAAGGATGAAAAATTTTAGGCTATGGAAAATTATGAAAATTATGATTCTGAAAATTATTACACTGAATAAATTAAAAAGTAAAGGTATGGTTTAGAAACACTCTACTAGTAAATGTAAAAAACAAAAGATGGTTTTGATAAAAGTAAATCTATACCTGAATAATATATGGAATTCATGAAATATGTCAAGTAAAATAATAAAAAAATGGTGTAAGCAATTTTAGATGCAAATCCCTAGCTTGTTAACGAAGCGGTTGATCACTTGGGCTAAACTGCTTTGCACTGGGCAGCTAAAAGAGGATATAAAAAGATGTCTTAAATTTTAATAAATAAAGGAGCAAATATTAATGCCACAGATCTCAATAAAAAAACAGCTCTAGATCTTGCAATTTCTTAAGATCAAACCAAAACAATTAGTCTAATTAAGAAAGAAGAAGCTGTATAAAAAATGGAAAAAAAGATTCTTACTCATGAAGACTAAAACATAACTATTGTAAGCTTTCAAGATGATTAACTCAATTTAACGGGCTTAGTATCGCCTTCATCAAATAAAATACAATTCTCAAAACAAGCATAATTTTGATTAATTTCAATGCAATTTTTTATATTCTCATAATTCATTTTATATTTTCATAAAAAAATAAAATAAAAACAAAAATTCTATTTTTAATTTTCTCATCTAAATTATTTATATTTAACAAAATGAAAATATCTAACTTAAATTAATTGTTAATTATTTCTTTTGGAAATTTATTAGATTATATCTTTCAATTGATTTGGGGAGGATTTTGGTATAAGAGGAAAAAAGAGTTAATATTTGTTATAATTATTTAATTAAATTCTTAAATAGAAAAAAAATAAGTCGCAAAAAGAAGCAATAAACGTTAACGAAGAGTATAAATGGAACATAAGTTTTTAAAATAAAAAGTCTCTCATTGATGGAATGTTGAGCATAAGTTTTTAATACACCCCTCACATTAAATGCTGAAATAGATTAAGCATAAGTCTTACAATCCAGAGCGAAAATTGAAACCATTTCCTCTAATCGAGGTTACTTAAATAAATCTGGAGTTCGTAAAGATTATGCTTACCCCAAACCGTTCCAAAACTAAAATATACGTTTCAAGTTATGCTGATTTTAAATTCCACTTTTGGAGGCGCACAACGTAAAGTTGTCTGTTTCTATCTATGGAATGACTTAAGTTTTTAAAAAACCATAAGATTCTCTCTCCAATAATAAATAATATTTAAATAAAAAACTAGATAAATTAGACATTAGAACATTCAGAAGAAAAAATTTTAATTTTAGAAAAATTTAAATATTCGATTGATATAAATTTTAATAAATAAATAAATTACCCATTAAAAAAATAAATAAATAAAAATTAATTAAAAAATAAAAAATAAATAAAATTAAGAAAACAAAAAAAAACAAGCAAAAAAACTAAAACTAACCAAAAGAAACTCAATAAACCAGTATAATAACATTTTGATATTTAATTTTTTCATTTTTATATTTTTAGTAATTTTTACTATATGCAGTACATTTTTATTTCAAGAGAAGTATTTTTTTGATTTTTTTCATCATCTAAAATTATGAAAATAGTTCATTTATGATATTTTTTCATATAAAATCAAATCCTATCCATCTATCATTCTTATTTTTCAAATTAAATAAAAAATTTAAATTATTTTTGATACAAAAATCAATTTATCAATAAGAATTTCAAAAAATGTTTTTAATTTCTTTGAAAAAACAAAGGAAATATTTACAAAAATATTTTAAAAAATAAAAAAATATTTTGTAAAATTAAATTAAAAAATTTCTACAATTCATTATAAATAAGCAAATACAAAATATTTTTAAGATTTTTTTATTTTTTCAAGAAGTATGTTTTTCAGCATAACTTTTAATGTATTTAAGAGCAACAGCTGAGGCATGTATGTAATCGCTTTCTTCATTATAAATATTTCCTGAAATTCTAACATAAATTTTTCCATCGAATAAGAAGTGTGTTAACCAGAAATTTTCTTTGAAGAGAAGATCTTTTGCAATCTCACTCATTTCAGCCATAGTGGTGATAAATGGGACTTCTATGTTAACCAAATTGACATACATTTCTTTGTTAGAGTGTAGAACTTAAGTTCCCCAAGTTTCAGCAAATATCTAACCTGCTCTATAAGCCATATTTCTGTTATAAGATTAGATTTTTTCTTCTCCAAACATTTTTCTAAAATCTAAAGCTTCCTAAACTGTAAAGAATGGAGAAGGATCATTGGTTCCCTTTCCATTAAATTCATCTACATATCCCTTTATTTATTATATATATATGAATGAAATATATTACTAAATTAATTGAATTTAATTAATAGTAACTTCTCTTTATTTAATAAATATTGTGTATTTATTATTAAAAGTAACAAATTGATACATCTATACATTTGTGGTTTGTTTAGAAATTAAAAAGTTAATTAATTCATTAATTACCTTTCCATAGTAATTACCAATAATAGAAGGGTGAATATCTTAATGTTAAAGAGACTCTTTGATGAAAATAAAAGCAAAAGGCCTGGCTGTGAAAGACCATTTGTGCATGTTAGAAGCGTAGTAATCAACATCATATGAATGCAAATTGACATCAATATGACCAGAAGCTTGAGCTCCGTCACAAATAGAAAGACAATTATACTTTTTACATAAAGCAGTGATATCTTTAATAGGGAATAACATAGAAGGAACAGAAGAAACGTGGTCAAAAGCTAAAGCTTTTAAATTTTTATCTTTATTTGCAATCATAGCATCTTCAAAAGCCTTCAAGATCTTGTCATTATCATTAATAATTTCTTTAGTAAAAACAATTTCTACAGCATTTAGTTTCTATATCTTGGCTAAGTGCTTAATTTAATTTCTTATGGCTTGGTAAGCGATATTTGTATAGATAATAGTATCTCCTTCTTTCCATTAAATAGCAGCCAATACATCTTAGAAAGCTTAGGTAGCATTCATAACAAATGCGATTTCGTTAAGCTTGCATCCTACAAAATCAGCTACTAGCTATCTGTTTCTTTTCATTTCGTCAAATAAGTGATATCTATACCTTTCATATATATTAAAAAAAGTTAGTTTTTGAGGTACTTATCAAAGTTTCGTAAAATTTTACCATTTTTCAGGGTTTTTGTTAATTTCATTGAGATAATATATTCTCTTTTGGCCAATATGAATGGGCTCCATTCCAACACTAGCATGATTTAAGTTGATGTAATTTTCCTCAAAAGGAAATAAAGGTAATAAACTCTTTCCAAATTACATTTTGCAATAAAAATCTTATTAATATCTAATTTTTGATGATTTAATATTTAATTTAATCGAAGATTTTTTTCTCACAAAAACTGACTTCAGTATTAAAGCTGATTATTTGTTAGGTATATCTTAATGTTAAAAAAGATATTTTGATTGTTCGTCATTTTTGATTGTTAATTTTATTCAACTGCTAATTGATTAGATATTATTTTTTCTTAATTCTAATTATTAATAATCAGAATACAATAGATACATAAAATATTCAAAGAATAATTTCTATTAGCAAATGGTGTTTTTGATAGGAATCATTTCAAAATTTAAATAGTTTTAAAACAGGTAGTCATAAGTAAATTAAAAAACTTCAATCTTTATTTCCTGATACTTCTAAATTTAAGAAGAAACAAAGAACTTTTTAATTTTCTAAATTTATCTTACAATAAAATTCTTTCTAGAGATTTAGCAATTGCTTTGTAAGTTAAATAAATCTAATCTAAATGAAAGGAGTTTCTATAATAAATGGGTGAAGAAATCAGGTTCCTGAAACAATTAGAATTGAAATATTGATTACCTACCTATTTTTTATTAGCAAGTCATTATTATCTCTTGAATCTGATTGCTTCTCTATTTAGAAGATTCATAGTAAAAATAATAAAAAAGCAAATAAAAGAATAATTATTTACATATTAGAAGCTTTTTAAAAATTATTCTTTCGTAATTCAGAGGTTTTTAATTAAAGATTTTACAAGGACATTTTTAGAATAAAGATATTACTAGCTACTAGATTGTTATGAATAAATGAGATAAAAAAGAAACTATTAGATTTAAAATCAATAAATTTTCCACTAAGAATTAAAATATTTTGACTTAAAATATACAAATCTACCTGCCCAAATAAAAATAAATCTTAATTAAATAAATTTTGAATTTAAATTTATTTGTTTCTTAAATTCATTTTTTAAATTAAACTTTATTCATGAATAATAATATTCAAAAACATAATCTTTATTATTTTTCCAAATTGTTTAAATTTACTTACTACTTTCTGAATCATTTTAGAGGTTTTCTGAAGTTTTAATTATTTTTCAGTCAAGATATTTTTTATTAAGTTTTAGGTATTTATCGTTTTTATGAATACTGATTAGACTAAATCTTCAACTATCCTTTTTCAAATTATGATATAAATAATAAACAAATTTATTTTTCATAAAATAATTTTAAAGGAACAAAAATAAATTTAATTAATAAATTAGAATATGAAAAATATCTATTTAGATATGTAGATTTTTGATTTTAAAACTACAAAAAAATTTATCTACTATTGAAATATATATCATATTATAATTTATTAATTACATTTATTTTTGTTCATTAAAAATTATTTTATGAAAAATTAATTTGTTTATGAAAAAATATTTTAATTAAACACAAAGACAGTTTTTTTTTTAAATTGTAAATTAAAATTTACTTAAAAATTCACTCAAAAATCATTTTAAAAGGTCAATCTTCTGATCAAAAATTTTTTTAATTCATGAAACGATTTCCTGATGAGTATCGGTTTATTTTTTATTATATAAAATTTTAATTAGTTAGATTGTCATATTAGATTAGATTGGGTAAGATTAAATCAAAATTTTCTGAGCATACAGAAGATATTCTATTAGAATCATAATAGGCGAAATACGTCTACTATAGAAATTTATTGAATATATACTAATTAACTATTAACCTCTACTTATTTAATTGCTGCAAAAGCAACTAATTATTATATTAAAAAAGATACATAAAAAACCTAAATAAATCAAATAAACAAATATTAATTATAAAAATATGGAAAAGCTAACAAACATCCCTGTCTCTTTTGAGGAGTTAAAGAAAAAATCTTTTACTTTGGAGATTTAGGACACTCCATTATTAAAACCAGAAATGGTTTAAAGATACCTTAGACCCTCAATCTAAAACATAGAATAAAAAAAAGTCTTCTTCGAGTTTAATAATATGACTAACCCTGAAAATAAGAAGTTTATTTCTCTTACAAGAAATGGCTTATTTGATTGTATACAAACTGCCTATGCTCTTCATATGGATTTATGTCTTTCTGCTGATGATTTATGGATTTCAGTTTGTAATAATTTAAGTCATCACATTAACAAAAACCCTGAGAAGTATCGCCATTTCTTTGTGAATCATGAAGGATAAAAGGAATTAAGAGTTATTTTACCTATGAAGGACTTTGCTTCATTTCCAAATAAACAAAATCGATGGGATATAGTAACTGCTCTATTATCTGAAGAAATAAAGAAAAACACTGAAGGAAATATAGCCTAACTTATGATTAACGATTTTTCTACTTCTGGATTAATAAATAAAGTAGGTTCATAAATTTGCTTGATGGCTACAATGAAGGCATATTTTAAATATGTAGGTGTTATTCCTATGTGTGGGATATAAAATATTCATTTTGAAGGAGGTGAACCAGATTTTCAAAAACTTGTTTAAAAAGTTAAGAGTCTCAAAGAAAATTATTCTTTAGATGACTCACTGTCTACTTATCTATCTAATATTCAAGAAATTTTTAATAAGATTCTTCAATAAATTTCAAGTAAAAGGGCTGATGTTGATTTTTGGAATAAAATCTTAGATACTGAAGAAACAACTTAAAGGATAGGATCTGGTTCCAGCACAAAAGTTAAATACTCAGGATGGATAGTTAAACTTTTTGGTCTCTTTAATGAAAATAAAGACTTTATCGATAGAGATTCTATACCAAGTTTTGAATCTGAAGCTCCAGTCAAAATCATTGATATGAATTAAGCAGGAAAATCTTTTGATTTTGCATTTAAATCATCATTTAAAGGATTTGAGGAAGTAGCACCAAATACTTTAAAACCTATTTCTTATATTTGTATTGAGCTAAAAAGTTAATGAAATATTAATTTAATTAGAATAATTTTTTTCTTCAAAATTTATCTTGCATTTTGTTTTTAAATTGAATTTAATTAGAATTTCTTTAGTTCTAAATCAAAATAAGCATCTACTAATTTATTATATTTTTAATTAATATTAATTTATTTTACAATTTAACTTTATGATATTTTATACAATTAATTAATTCAAAAAGAATTGTATTTTTTAAAATTATTTTAAATTAGAATTTCTTTAGTTCAAAATCAAAATAAACTTCTAGTAATTTATTGTAATTATTTATTTACCATCAATCCTAGTTAATTAAGTCCCCCACTCCCCATTCTTTCTTTACCCCTATTAATAAATTCTAACTCTCAAAATTTTTTGTAAGGGGCATTAATATAAAGGTACCTACATTATTGAGGATAGATGGTAATTAGTTATATTTTACAATTTCAACTTTATGATATTCTATTCAATTAATTAAGTCAAAAGTAATTAAAAGAAAATTTCATTTTAAAAAAATATTTTACATTTGAATCTTTGTAACTAAAAATTAAGTAAAATAATATGATGATTTAATTAATTTTAACAATTGGATAAAATTGAGATATATATAGAAGATATTTATGGTGATAATATTTAGCATTAAGAAATTGTGTAATAAGATATTATTCTTTATCAATAAATCAACCAGTTTGATTTTGGATTAAATTAGTATAAATTGCATATTTGATTTTATCTAAATATTTATGTGTAAAAAAAGTTTTTTTAAAAATTTTACATATCAAAAAATATTATTTTGAGTTCTTTATTTCCATAATGATGTCAATTTATAAATATAATTTAAAATAAAAACAAATATGATTAATTTATACTAAGAATCATATGTCTTTTTTCAGAGTCAATTCAAAAAGTTGTTGATGAAATTCAAAGCTTCAAATAAGAATCCACTACCAACTGAGAAAACAGCAGCTACTTCTACTTCATCAGCAGAATAGGTTGATTAATCATAACCAGGATCATTAACTGAAAAAGTGTCTCCATCATAGCTTGTAGCAAGAACCCAGTGACCACCGTTTCTAACATTCAAAATAACAACATTTCCTTAATCAAGGGCACTTTTTCCTTCATCAGCAGATAGTTAACCTTGATAATCCAATCCTAGACTAGAAACAGATCCCCAAACAAATAATTAAGAAGAGTATCCACCATTTTCTGATAACCATTAATTCAAAGTGCCTGGATTTGATTCTTGTCCGTCAAGTTGAATTCCATAAGAATTAAGAGCCATTGAGACACTTGAAATGAGGCAACCAATTCTGCAAATTGTTTTAGGACCTGGTCCAAGTTCTTCACTTCCCCACTAGTCATCACATTACTTGAAAAGAGGGTAATCTCTAGCGTTAGCAATAGCAAGAGCGATAAAAATAATAGCTAAGATTTTCATGTTTTATTTTTAACTTTTTTTTTTTAAATTAGTTATTATTAAGATTTGCCTTTGCCAATTGTTAATTTAATAACAAATTAAGCATCACTAATAAAAGATTATTAAAATCCATAGACAATTAGTAAATTAAATTAATCATTTGTGGGTTACTTTGAATTTAATTCTTACTTTTGTATTTATTTTTATCTAAAAGTGTTAAAGACATTAAATTACATAAATTAAATGTCTATATTTGATTACATTTTTATAATTTTAATATGAGTGCTCATAACAATTTCCTGTAAAAATCAAATTATTTATTTAATTACTAAGAAATGCTCTGAATAAAGTATTTCTGAATGCTACTAGATAAAATTCTTAGAAATTTACCATACAAAATAAAGTTATAGAAGGTTTTCATAGAAAAAATATCATAAACTTACAATAAAAGTTAAATATCCTATTTAAAAAGAATATGTAATTAAATGTGTAATGCTATTTATTTCTAAAATTAATTTATTTGCTACTTATCCTCAGTAAAATGCAATCTATTTTGCTTTGTAAATCAATTTCTTAAATTTCTTTTAATCTAATAATCAAACAAATTTAATAAAATTTTTATTTAAGATGCCAACTAGTAACATCTTTTTAATGTCAAAAGAAACATTTTGATCAAATATAACTTAAATAGCATCATCTATTTAAATTGCAAATAAAATTTAATGCTACTGAATTAAACCTTCCATTTTTAGCTCAATTTACAGTATGCTTTAAGTTGTGGGGGATAGGCTTGTGGTAATTAGAATTCTAAAATTAAAGAATTGTTCTATTGATTAAATTTAATATATGACATAAAGTAAAAATTAATTCAAAAATGTTTAGAATGGAAGATTTACAAATAATTTTTAATAACATAAAAATTCACAAATGTGGCAAAGTTTTTAATTGAATTTCTTTGTTAATAATAATATAGAAACTAAATACTTATACTGTCTTAAGAAATAATCAACCAATTTTGTGAATCAATTATTTATTTAAATACTAATTGAGAACCTAATAAATATTTGTTGAATAATTATTAATCTTCTAAAAATTCTTGCTAACAAACAATAAAATATAAAAAAAATATTGATATTTATTTACAGGGTCTGTAAAACAAACATATTTTAATTTACATTTCAGTAAAAATTAATAGAGTAATTAGTTATTAATAGAATTATTTTTCACCTTCTCAATCAATCAAACAATAATTAAGAATGTTCAGAAAAATCCTTTTAAATCGAATAAAACAATTGCTGAATGCATTTCCATGTATGGTTTAATATATTTTTCAAAGCATATTATCTCAAGCATTTTTTTTTTAATTTATTTAAATCATATTGAGGATTAAAATAATAAATAATAATTGCTGTAGATTAACTAAATAAAAACCCGCCTTAAAATATTAGCCTTTTATCAACCTTTCTAACAATTTTTAAAATACCAAATAATTATAATGAAGGAAAATATTCTTCATGTAAAAATAGAAATCTAAGTTTACAATAGCATACAAACTAACAAACAAAAAGTATTGAGCTTAATTTTTATCTCAAAAATTTTATATCAATCAAAAAGATAGCTTTTATGAGAATTCGTCATTCTATTTGATTATCAGATCTTACTAATATGAATTAATAATTATTTATTTTAATCTAAGAGGAGAAAATAAGAGAATAAATAGTATGGATATTATTATCATTTTACCCAATAAAAATATTTAACATAGAAAATTAATAGAAAAAGGATTTCAATAGAATAAAAAAATAGTAATGGAATTTAAAGCTAAACTTAAATTTTAATATTATATTGCTATTATGATTAAATGATATAGTTTTAATTTCGCTCTGCATACTAAAATTGCTCATATTTCAATAAAATTTTGCAAATTTTTCTCAGTTAAAATTTTCCCCCTTTTTCTTTTTGTTTGCATGGAATTATAATTTAAAATAATTCTGTAAATAAACATGAACAAAACATATTTTAATTTAAAAAGAAAATGGATAAAAAATAAATTAAAATATATTTATTTTATAAGCCTTTCATGAGATAGATAATAGTTAGATTAAAGTAAAAAGAAATTTTGACAACTGAAGTAAATCTATTTGAACAAATTTAGGTAAATTTTGTGTTATGAAGAAACAAACAAACAAACAAATGGTTTCAAAAAAATCAAAATAAAAATTGAAAAGAAATTTTTATAAGAATTAAATATTCTTAAATTGTCTATCAAAGTAGAATAATAGAAAAGAAATAATTAAATGATTGAAAATTTTGCATAATAAATTCTTACAAAGTTTCAAGTGATTAAATTAATAAGAATCATTAGTTGAAGAATTATTATTAAGCCTACAATTTTTTATCAAAAAGGTTATTGGACAAACACAGTTTCAGATAATTTATTAAACCTCTAATTTTTTATCAAAAATCTATTTATATAAAAAATTAACAATAAAAGTAGAAAATATAAAAAGAAGACAAACAGACAGACAGACAGACACAAACAAACAAACAAAATCATGGAACAAGATTTCGATTTCGCTTATGTAGAATACTACTAAGTTCCTAAGAAATAAAAGTAAATCCTATAGGATTAGGATGAATAGCAAATCTAAAAAGAAATTTAAACTCCTATCCTTTAAATGAATAAGAAATTAAGAAGCAAACAGTTTAATTATTCTCTTGATTCTTTGACAGATAGATTTTAAGAAATTGGTTCTTTAGATGAAATATAATTCTTAAAATTTAATGTAAATGACCAACAAAAATTTAATGTTGTAACTGAGACCTTTGCTAGTTTACCAAATATGAAGAAATTATAATGCAACTTTATATAAAGATGGTTTTTAGAAATTTTAAGTGAATACACTTCTGATAGATACTGGTATAATGAAAATGATCGAATTGATAGAGTAGAAGATGAGGAAAGTAATTTTGCCTAAGAATTTAAACACTTTGTTAATTTAACTCACTTAGAACTCAACTTTGAAAATACTATTTTTTCTTAGGTTTTGGGCGATTTCGCAAAAATCATTTAAAATTACAAATAATTAGAGTTTTTAAGTTTGAATATTCCTCATCTTTTTACTTTTATGGATTAGACAACTAGTGCTAGAATATTAAAAGGTTTTTCTTGTCTAGATAACTTGAAAGAATTTGTTATAAAATTTGGATATATTAATAAGAGAGACAGCGAATTTATTAAGACTATGGCTGAAGCTATTTCAAATTAAAGCAATTTAGAAATTTTAAACATTTCATTAAATACTGAAATAACTGAAGAAGTTGCACATAAAATTGTAGAATGCATTTGCAGGTTAAAGAAGTTAACTTCACTCCAATTTTAAGTGGAAAGTATTTAATCAAAGAAAAGTTTGAATTCAATATTCAAGCCTATTTACAGCCATGAACAACTTTAAAACATTTCAATAAACATAAAATAATAAGATTGTTTCAACTTAATTCAAAATATGTCAATTATGCCTTCAATATAAAATCTTCAAATCATCTTCTCAAATTAAAAGAAATTAGATATTCAAAATACTCTTTTCAATGCATCTATGATCTAGAAATTAGTAGGCCTTCATATTTAATTCAATGATAAATTAATCTTAAAATAAAATACACTCAATGATCTAGGAAAAAGCCTCCTTTAATTTGAATAAATCTAAGATTTATCATTAAAATTCAACTCTGAAAATTAAATTGTACAAAAGGAAATGTCTGTGTTGTTAGATTCTCTCACATTCTTTACTGAAATGAGAAAATTCTCTTTTCATATTGGAAAAGGTAACATATTAAATACAGAAAATATTCTAAAAATAGCCAATATTTTAAGTTTGATGAACAATCTAATCAAATTGAGTTTAGGTATAATCGAGACCTAATTTATAGATGCCAATTGCATCAAATCAATTTATGAAAGTATTTGTTAGATGAATTAAATATAAAATTTATCTATTGATATTAAAAACATAAACTCTCTTATTTTCTTAAATTTGATCAACATTTTCCCTCAGTTCAACACTTAAACATTTGAAATCAAACATATTACCCTAAGCTTTGACAGAAAATCACTAATAAATTAATAAAATAGTCAATAATCTACATATGAAGAATTCTATTTAAGTTTCACAGATACTTAAATACCTGGAAATTATGAAGTTCAATCATTTGGCCTTTTCTAAAGCATTAATTCTCTTTATTTGAGTATTCCTTCCAATAAATAGCTAATTTCAGATTTATTCGGATCACTTAAAAATGTTAAATAAGTTCAGTAATTCAGATTGAAAATAGAAAATACTATTTATGAAGAAGAAATGAATGACATCAGTAATGCTTTCTTCGAAATGACAAACATATAAAAACTTAATTTACAAATAAAACAAGCAAATGTGAAATCAGAAACATATTAAGGTTTTGTAAATTCTCTTTGTAACTTAAAAAAGCTCAATAAATTCTACTTCTTCTTTCCTAAAAACGAAGTAGATATATCAGCCACCAATTACTTGTTTGAAAATTTAAAATAATTTTAATATTTAGAAAAAGTAAAGATTTACTTAGGCTAATTAAATTCTATCTAACCTTGTGCTAGCTAATTTGATTAGTTAGTCTCTTAATTCTTTAAAAACAATGTTTGTGAGATACATGCAAACTTAATCTTAAATAATTCAACTGCATTCTAATAGGCAGAAGTTATTAAACACCTTAAGTCTATTTAAAATGCTAAATTTACTGCTGTCGTCCAATCATATTATGAACTCAAATTATTCTTAGAAAAAGGTGTTAAACATATGGTCAATCTAAGAACTTTCAAAATGGAAAATAACATATTAGTAGACTAAAACAGAATATCAAAGCAAAAATCAAACATAATAAGAAAGGCACTAAGATTAGTAAATTTAAGCATAACTTGATGATAAACACTAATCAATATTAATAACACATAACCTAAAATAACAAAAACAAACAACATTAATTTATTTTAATTTCAAAACTATTTTTTTTAAAATAAACAAAATTTAATTCAGTTAATTTTATTCTATATTCAAAAATAATTTATATTTATTAAAAAACTTTCATTCTTCACCCAAAATTTTAATACCTACCTACATACCTATTTTACTCTTCATGAAAAACATACCTTTGCTTTTTTCTTTATCAATCTGAGGATTTTCTCAGTTAATTCTGACTGTATACCAAATATGTATGAAGAATATGTGTGATACAAGGATATTATTTTATTGTGAGTATTTATACTTTTGTTTCACTAATTATATATTAAATTGAATTAGAGGATTCTGTCATTTAATTCTGATTTTATAGGAAGTATTTTAAGAATTTGTGTGATACAACAATATTTTTATTTTGTAAGCATTTATTCTTTTAAAAATTATTGTTTCACTAATTATATATTGAAGCGAATTAGAGGTTTGTATTCTCTCAGTTAATTCTGATTGTACAAGTATATAAAGAATTTATGTGATACAACAATACTATTATTTTGTAAGCATTTATTCTTTTAAAAACTATTCATTTTATTTTGACAATTAAGTGAATTTGAGGATTCTGTCATTTAATTCAACAAATTTTAGTAAAATGAAAACAAATTATTTTAAAAAACAAATATAAAATTCTCTAACATATTTAAATTAAAAATGTTTCTAAAATTAAATTGTATTAATCTTTTCATTAAATTGGATAGTGATAAATAGATTTTATCTACATTTTAGAAGATTTTTTAAATCAATTGTAATAAGATAGATTATCATTTATTTTGAAACATTGAATGAACTAGAGAAAAAAATTTAAAACAAAATATTTGCTTGTTTTTAATTTATTTTCAAAAAATCAAGAAGCTATTCTTTTGGTTTTAAGGCAAATATAAATGAAGAAAATTATTTTTTAAATAATTTTTCATTGTTTTTAATCAATTTTCTTTGAAAATATTATTTCTTCTTGTGTCAGGCTATTATGATATTGTAGAAATCAAAAGCTAGAAATTGGTGGAATTCTTGAGACAAAGCTTTTAAAAATAAAGAGTAAAAAAATTAAAAATTCAAAGTATATTTCATTTAGATGATGCTATATCTCAAAAACAGATGTTGGGACTGTTTAGAAAGAGGAATGAACAAATATTATTTCTTTGATTCTGTTCTTATAAATTTTATTTTTTAGGATCCCGCCTAAATAGATAGATAGATACTTTAGCCAAATGTAAAAAATTAGATATATCAATCGGTTTGTAAAGAAGCAAAATTGATGTGTAATTAAAAAATAATGAGTTTTGAAATATTGTAAATTAATATTTTGACAAATTATTTAGTATTTTATTTATTTTTTTTTCATTCTCTCAAATTTACCATCAAAATAGCAATTTTTTTGAAGCTTTTTTCTGATAATAAAATTTTTTTTGAGACAAAGAAATTTCTAATTTTCAAATTTGTTATCTGTTTGGGATGGTATTTGATTGGACAAAAAACAAAGAAAGGATTTAGGTTGATTTGTAATTACTTACATGAGACAAATTAAAAAAATTACTGTTTAGATATGATTTATTGTTATAAATAAGTAAAAACTTTTATAATTAAGTTGCCTTTATCTATTTTAATTAATATCGAAGACTTCTAGTACTTCAAATGCTTGGTAAGTAAATTAAACATGAAAGATCATTCAAAAACAACATATAAATGATAAAAGAAATAGAATTGTTGTAATTTTATTGTTATGAAGATAATTATTGATCAGAAGACATACTAAAAATTATTGATTATTTATCTATTTTTTTGATTTACTGCTAGTTTGCTTTTCTCTCTCAATTAGAAAAAGTAACTTAGTCAAAGTAAAGTTTAAAAAATAAAGATAAAAATTGCTAGATTATGCTTTTATTTATCTAAATTAAAGTATGTTAGCAATCTAATAAAATGATATTACACAAACGATTATGAGTAACTAATGAAAAGAAAGGATATTATTTAAGCATATTTGTTGTTTTTAATAATTTTCTGGAAGCAAACGTCGAAATAAAAGAAAGTAATATTTTTTATTAAATTGTAATATTAGTTAGTCTTAGAAATAATTAATAAATTGGTAATTCATTTATTTTCTCAATCATTTACTACTGGGGCAACAAATATTATTTTTATATTTAATTTGATTTGCTTCTTTGTTTACAGTATTTTTAGTTTTGCCATTTATTCAAACAATATTGTAAAATTCTATGACAATTCATTCACATTGGCATTAGACTTAATCCCACTTTTTGAGTTGACAGACAACTAATTTAGAAATTAGAGTTTTTCGCTTTCTAATTAACTAAACAGGTAATAAAAGTTTTAACCAAAGAATAAAGAAATAAATGATAGTTTGTTTATTAATTAATTTTAATTCTTATACATATTTTATTTTACTCTGAATGCTTTAATTGTAAAATAAATTAAATATTTTATTGAAGGGGACTGTTTATAAAAGTATATTCTTTTATTACACAAAACACATTAATTAAGCTTTACAGCTAAAATATTATGTAATCTAAATTAATTAAAGATCTTTTAAAGAAGTGTTTGTTATGGGTATTCAATTAATTATTCATCAAATAGAACAAACAATATTTTTTTGCTTGATTAGTTTATTTGATCGATCGATAGATAGATCGATTTTACATATATTCGAAAATCTAATTTTAGCTTTGTTCAATCTTATGATAACATTTTGCTTCAAATTAAATACAGTTCACTCTTTGGATTTTTAATAAATTTTAAAGTTAAGTTGGATTTCAAGATAAAATAAACCATTAAATTTGGTAAAGTTCAAAAAAAGAATTATGAGCAACTATCAAAAATCTAATTTTTGGAAGACAGCTATCCTTATTTGAATTGAGTAAATAAAGGAATCTATAAATTACTTCTATATTTATCTATAAATTGCTTCTATATCTCTGAATAAATTGCTTCAATTTATATTTAGTAAAAGATTTTTTTTAAATTACTCCAAAAAAATATAGAAACTCAATACAGTGACTTACATTTTTTTATTTTGAACTGCACTTGATTTGTGGTGATTTTTGGATGTAAAAAAAATTAATCTAATTTTGATCATTCGTTCATCGTAAATTAATTATATCAATCACTGTCAGTATTCATCAATTAAATAAGAAAGATTTAAATTGAAATAATTCTTGCTTGATCTCTTTAAAAGCTTCCCCTGTCCTAGCTTAATTGATATATTAATTAACAAAAAAAAATTAATAAAGTTTTATAATTATTAAAAAATAATTCAATGAAAGCTATTGTTCTTCTCTTTGTCGTCTTAGCATTAACTACTGCTAGAAACTACCCCTTGTTCAAGCAATGTGACAGCTAATGGGGAAGTATCACTTTGGGTGGTGGTCCCGACACTATTTGCAAGTCTGGTTGTTTACTTTCCAGCGTTTCTATGATCCTTAACTCTTACGGAAAGACTGTTGATGGTCAATCATCCAATCCCAAAACAGTTAACACTTGGTTGAAGGCTCATGGTGGTTTCTCTGGTGAATTATTCGTTTGGGGTTCTATTGGTTCTTTGGGTTTCAACTATGAAGGTAAAGTCTCTGCTTCTGAAGCTGCTACTAAACTCGACTAAGGTAAGATTGTTATCTTGAATG
Source organism: Tetrahymena elliotti 4EA (assembly GCA_000231825.2). Classification (NCBI taxonomy): domain Eukaryota; phylum Ciliophora; class Oligohymenophorea; order Hymenostomatida; family Tetrahymenidae; genus Tetrahymena; species Tetrahymena elliotti. The sequence goes on from JH720357.1 coordinate 461,101, forward strand.
TCAGAAATGGTGGTCACTACGTTTTGGCTACTAGCAGAAATGGTTCCACTTTCAATGTTAATGACCCTGGTTTCAATGTCTCCACCTACTCCTAATCTGATGTCAAGACTGCTGCTATTTACAGTGTCAAGGGTGGTTTCCTCCAACAAGCTTATGAAGCTTTCGAAAATCTTGCTAACTTCGTTAACTAAGATGATTGAAAAATTTCTATTAAATAATAAAATCGTATTTTATAAAATATATAAATGAATTATTAAATATCACTATCAAATAGTTCATGTCTTTAACAAATTTACTTACAATCCAATTTCTCCACTTACCAAAAAATAAATATAAAGCTAGTTATTTTCTTCTTAATTTAATAATAAAGTTTATCAAAAAAGATTAAATTTTATTTATTTTCTAAAATTTTTTGCAAATCTAAATATTAATTTAGACATATTTTGTATGTATTTGTAGATAAAAATATACTCCTTAAAATTTAAAGCTTTTAGTTCATTTAAATTCATATGATAATTAATTACTTAAAGCCACTCAAGTAAATTAATGTGATATTTATTAATCTAAACTTGTAAATGGTTAAAGTCTATTTAGATTTTAGAACTTCAGTTTATCAGTTTGTAAGACAATTTAAATGGTTATTATCCTAAGTAAGTAAGAATTCAAAAATTATTCTTGCTTTATATTTAATCCAAATTATAAAAGTAAACATTTATTTCACAGTAAAACATAACAATGAAGAAAATAAAAGAAAATCAAGATTATTTGTTATAAATAAATGATTGAGTAAGGCATTAATTTGATTACTTAGAATAAAAAACAAAATAATTGATTTATTTGTAAGACTAAGTAAAAATTTCTGAATTGATCAAAATAGCTTCAATAGATTAGATATTTCAAATTTTTAATGAAAAAGATTATTTTCAAAAGCTAAAAATTTGATGTTTTTCTTTTTTTAATTGTATGTATTATGGGTTACTTTCTATTTTTAATGAATATTAATGTTTAAATCCAAATGTAAATTAAATATAATATTCTTTTATTAGCTTGGTATTCCTTTTCAAAAAAAATTTATCAGAGAATTTAAAAAGAAGATTAATTCTAAATATTTTTAGCATCTTTAGCACTTTTTTTCAAATTATTTTCTTATATTTGTCAACCTTTTTTGGTATAAATATGGTTTTTGATCTTCAAAAAGTTAAAATAACCTTTTTTTGTTGTTTAATTTCAAATGTTTATAATAACGAGATAGAAAAATATATCGATAGAGAAAGAGACAGAGTAAATTAGTTTAAAAAAGTAATAAGATGTTGCATATTACATTAAATGTATTTTTATAGTTAGTTCTTATTTTATTTAATGTTCCTTTGATTTAATCTTACTTACATTAAAATCCTTTATTTATACATCTCAAAATAATTTTAAAAAATTCTAAATTTATAAAGGTTTTACGATTCTGGCTGATTTTTTATTTTTACACTTATTTAGATCAAATTGAATATTTATAAATATTTTGTTTAAAGATTAGAAACCACAATTCAAACCTTACAAACAAAATTAAATATATATGTTTGAAGTCTATGTAATAGGATTAATATACACTCTCCAACATTCTAAAAAGTCTTAACAACCATATATTTTTAAATATTTATTAAGATTTTATGCTATTTAAAATGATAAAATATGAAAAGATAAGAAATAGGTGAGAGATTTATTTTCTGGATTATTTTAGTTTCTTTTTTAAATTCTATTCAAAAGTTAAAAAAGATAAATCAAACTGTGGTTTAACTAATTCTATGTAAAAGAAGTTATTTAATAAAATTGAAGTAGGTTTTTAAAAATTTGTTACATTTATTTATTAAACAAAATGCTCTTTCTTTATTTTACTATTAATTAAGATGTCTATAAATCTTTCTGAATATTTTAAAACCCAAAAGATCAACATCATTTAAAAAACAAAAATTATTAAACAGATTAAAACTGATTCAATTAAATTTCATCAAATCTATTTTTATTCTTTTTGTTAATTTTAAAAATTTTTTAATTTGTTGTTTTTAAAATTTTATCATTTTAAATTTCTTTTCTAAAAAATAAAAAAATAATTATTGCTTTCTAATTAACTGCAATAACTGCCTGTAAGTTTAACACTTTTTTGATATTCCTTAAAGCCTAAGAGCATTTTTTTTAAAATTAACTAAAACCACAATAAATTCTTATAAAAAGAAACAAATAAGTTTAAATTAAAAGTTAATTTGACACTATGATAAGATTTGAAATTTATTTTGAATTATTTATTCTATTTTATGTATGTGTATTAATTATTCATCTTTTAATTTCTTTGATAAAAAATTACTTTGTAATTTCTTTTACTAATAGAAAAGAAAAGAAAAATTTAATTAAATCCCTTTTCTCTAAAACTAAAACTGACATTCCGTAACTATTTTTAGAATATAAATAATCGAAATATTATTATCAAAGGAATTAATTTTCAGATTAAATTTTATTTTACATTTCTATTTTTGCATTGAATGTTGTTGGCTTATTGATTATAAGTATTTTAATAAAGAAACTTTTTATTGAAAAGTAAGCTAAGAGGTTGCAAAAAAATTTTTGAAATAAATAAATAAATAATTCTAGTGTTTTTAAACTTTATTGTGATTGTTTCAAGAACCTTATTATTTAGGTTAAATTTAGGTTTGATTGATTTAAATTAATTTCCTAATGTATTTGGAAGATTTATTTTAATTTATTTAATTATTTTGAAATCATTTTTTTCTATTGTGATTAGGGACGATCTAATAACTATAAATTAATAGGGAAGAGAAAGAAATAAATGAAAGCTATATGACGAATGATAAAAAAATATAGACTACCTTATGAGAAGGTAAGGTTATAAATTAATATTCATTTCAGATGCTTGTAATTTATAATTGAATTATTAAATAATATTTAACAAGTTGAATGATTCCTTCATATAATATTTCAAAAATGAATGGGTTTTTCTGCTATACTATTATGAGAAGAGTGAATAGTTTTAGTTTGTTAGTTAGTTATTAGCTATCTATCTCTCTATCAAAGCGAACAAAAATCTTATAAGGCAGTGTTGGGTTGTATTTTTCTAAAAATACTGTTCTAATTAGATGAGAGATTTAGGATTTGTTAATTTATTTATTTGCTTGATAAATCAAGTAATTAATTAATATTTGAATATTTTTTCACTTTATGATTGCAATTGACTAAAATCTAGTTTTTTAATGAAATAATTAACAAAGTTTTGAAAGAATAATCAGCTAATATTAGGATAAACAAAATCAAAAGCAAAATATACGAGTAAAATAAATAAAAAAGAAAATAATCTATTATCTATCAGATTTGATTGAAATAAAAGCAAATAAGTAAGGCAGAAAAAGAAGAGAGAAGGGAACAACGATATATAGATAGATATATTTTAAAGAAACAGAACTAATGTCGTTTAAAGTGAAAATAAATAGTAAAACTTGGACTAAAGATAATTATAATCTATTTGATTACGATTTAGATAAAGATTTAAATTTTAAAGAACACACAATTAAGGGAGAAGGTATTCTATCCAGAAAACAAGATGATACCTTCTTCTACAGCAAGAATAAAAAGTCTGGATAGTAAAATGATATATCTTAGATGACACCTGAGGATAAAAAGCTCCTTTCTATTAAATATTAAGGTACCATTTTCAATGCCTTATTTTAACTCTAATATTCAATTATTCTTTTATAAAGTCCTATTTTTGCTTAGCCCTTTATTTATATAAAAATTGATTGATTTATTCCTTTATTTATTAACTAATAGACAACCTTGTTAAAGTGTACCCTCCAGAAGAAAAAGACTAGTTGCTATGGAAGGTTGTTCCACGTTCTGAATCAGAATTCATGACAGTTGATTTAAATGATACAATTAAAATTGGAAAAAAACAGTTTACTATCCTTTAAGTAAATTTCTATTTAATATCTTTTCCATTCGCTTTGTCAAACTTATTTGCTTGCTTTTCACTCTTCTTTGTTTACTTTCTACTTAAGAATTAGTTAGTTAGTTAGTTATAGGATTTATTTTCTTTGCGATCACTATTGATGCTGAGTAAAAAGAACATGCCAAAACTATTCAAAATCATCGAATATAAAAATGCAATTTGTAATTTTAGTTGAAAGAAGCCCTAAAATAAAACAATCTTGCTTCTTAGTGAAAATCTAAATAGAATTTATTTTATCAATCAATCAATCAATCTTAAAAAAGTCTCAAAAATTAACAAATTTATTAGAGGGAATAATTACATGTGATGATGCATTCATTGGTGACAATCAATGATTTTAATTGAATCAAAAATATTTGAGAAAGAAATAAATTGTTTTCAAGTATCTTATAATTTACATGCTTTTGATGATTTGAAATTTATTATTTCCTACATTCTAATCAAATATCAAAACCTTTGATTGTATGATTGATATTTTTTGTAAGATTTTTGCAAAAAGTTATCAAATATGCAAAAAAAACAACAACTTTTGCTAAATCTAAGTTAAATGATAGAAAAATAATTTATTTTGATGAAATTTTAAAAAAAGAGTGAGCAAGCAAAATTATAAATTTGATGGAGCAGATTTAAATAAAATAACCAATTCAAATCAACAAATTATTTTTTATTTATTAATCAATTTAATTTTTAAAAAATAGATAAATTTGAGTAATAGCAAATAAATGCTAGAAATTGACAACCATTATCATGTCTCTAATATTATGAACACTTTCATTTCAGATGCAGATATGATGAACTCAGTAATTTTACATTCTTTTTTCTTTTATTCATTTTAATTTTTAAATAATATTTGATCATTTTGTTTGAATCAATTTTAATTGTAAAACAATTCATGATGCTTTTACTCAAAGGATGAATTATAAATTTAGATATCAAATTATTTATTATTTTATCATATAAATTTATTTCATTTTCAATAATTATATTAAAGTCTGCTACATCACATGGAAATTCAAGAGTTGGCTCTATTGATCATAATTTTACTGAAAAGTAACAAGAAAAATAAGAAAGAATGCCCTGTAGAATCTGCTTGAGCTCTAGCTGCTCTAGAAAGAATCCTTTACTTGCTCCATGCCACTGTAAAGGAAGCGCTAGATGGATTCATTATGATTGTGTGTAGTAGTGGATTAATCAGCGTATTTAAATAATTGAAAAACCAAATTATGCAAATATAAAATCTCGTTGTATTAAATGCGAATTATGTATGACATTGCTTCCTCCTACTGTCAAGTTAGATGATTAAGTTTACAATCTTTATCAATTTAAGAATCTTAAATATGAGAAATTTATAGTCCTAGAAGATGCTGATGGATTAATTTACATGCTTAACTTTACAAACAAGTAATAATTTAATATTGGTAGGGGGCACCACTGTGATATAAAACTAAGCGAAATCACTGTCTCAAGAAAGCACTTAAAACTAGAAATTGACAAAGACAATAAAATTAAATTACAAGACGTAAACTCTAAATTTGGTACATTAGTTCTAGTCAAGAAACCTATTACTGTCTAATATGATCAAAATTTGGAATTATAAAATGGAAGAACCTAAATAAAAATCAAAAGAATCTAAAAAAAGAGCAGGCTCAGATAGTTCTTTAATTTGTGTAAGTTTATTTTTCCCATACAAAATTTACATCAATCCAAAAACAAAATCAATCATCCATCCTTAACCAACCACTTCAAACTTTTTAATCCTTTTGAATGAAAAAATGAATAAAAATTAGAAATAATTTTTTCCAAAATGAATGGCTTCTAAATCCATTTAAAATTTTTTTCTATCTAATTTTAATTTTTTCTAAAAAAAAATGAATTCTTCTTGATTATTTGGTTGAAAAAAAAAAAACTTAAAGATTTTCTTTTGAATTAAAATTTGGCTTCCATAATAATATGAATTCATAGACCAATTTAACACAAGACTTCTTTTAAGCATTTTTGGAAATTATTTAATGTTTTTTTGATGGATTTATTGATTGAGGTAAAATAAAAATAGAATATTTAAATGATTTTATATAAATAGGTTGTAGAAGAGAAGATGTAGATTATCAATAGAAACAAGCACCAAAGTAGTAATAGTAGAAAATCGATATCTATAAAGAAAGAGATTAGGAATCGAATTAGGATGAAGATCCTTAAATATTAATTTTTAGAGCACAAGAAGATAGTTAATAATAATAATTATCTTACTTAGCTTAAAATTAAAGTTAATAAAATAATGTCATAAATATTCCTCATGACTAATCAGCAGATATCTCATAAAATGCTATTAATTTCAGGGCTAATACTTCAGTCTATTATGAAATGGGCTCTTAATAGGGTTAATTTGGTAGCAGGAGATAGATTGGTCCTTTCATACCAAACTAACAGTAGTAGCAGCAAAGACAATTCGTTTCTCAATCGTACTCATCATTAGGAAATTACATAGAAGTAGATGAAACTAATGAATTATAAAATCGTAATTAAATTAATATATAATAACTCTCAACTCAGTAACATTAATCTTAACCTTTACTGATGCCTTTGATGATTCATTAGGAATCAGTTAATGAATAGATGCAGGAAGAAGAACTAGATGAATAAGAAGCTCAGTACAACTCCATTAGTAGAACAATGAGGCTCAACTAGAACTCAGGCTCTTTCCCCATCACAATCCCTCACTCTAATTCAGCTCCTACAAATGTTGATTTCATGCCTCCTCCAATAGGATTTAGATGATCACAGAGCTTTATTTAGAAAGTAGCTGCTTTTGATGTTGCTTCTTCTTACTTATTTCCATTTTTTATTTACTAACAAATATATCCACCCCATCAATTTATATACTTAATTATGAATAAATAAATCCTAACCTTAATTTTTATTCTCTTAAAAAATTATTAACAAATCAACAAAAGAGGAAAAGATTCTTTCTCTACTGTAAACGAATGAATAAATGAATGAATAAACAAACAAACAAATTAAGCAAGCAAGCTAGCTAGCTATTTTAGTTAATTAAATATTATAAAAAATAAAAAATTTAATAACAAATTTGAAGAAGAGATATTGGTTAACTTAAAAATATTGTTTTAACAAATAATATAAAATAATTATATAAGAAATAAGTTAGCAATTAATTACTAATAAAATGTGAAAAATAATTCTTCTTTGACTCTCTAAAATTGAATGAATAAATAAATAATATAAAATACATTTATTAACTACTACAAAATAAATAAAAAAGGATAAATTAAATAACTATCAATCAATCAATCCATATTTAATAAAAATAATTACTCAAAATATACCTATTTATCTACCAACCAACCAATCAATCAATCTATTTATATAAATATATTATATTTTTGAATACATTTACTTACTTTGTAGCTACATATTATACAATCTTTTGAATAAATTCTAATAAATTAATTCGTTTCATTACATTACATTATTTATTGATTTATTAATGCTTTTATTAATTAAGACCATATAAATAATTAAAAAAATTTAACAATCATGATAATTTATCTATGTATTATAGATACTAATCTATTGTAATAAATTTTTTAATAATTTTGACTAAATTTATTTAATTATTTTATTGTTTCATATTGTACAATCTTTAAATCATTTATAACTAATATCATCCATTATTTCCATTTTTTACCTCTTAATAACCTTTGAATTTATATCCATCAACAAAAGAATTTATCTATTTTATTATTGCTAATATTTCATATACCTTCCCTTCCTCATATTTCATGAAAATATATTTGATTCATAATCATTTGAGCACTCCCTTTTTGAATTTAAAATATTTCTAAAATCTTGATAAAAATCAATAATATTAAAATGTGTATGTATGTATGTTGATTTATTTGAACTACCAGTCAATTAATTAATTTGCAAACTGATACTTTTTTTTTGAAAAATAGATTATATATTTTTTGCTTTTGTCTTTTGGATTGATTTGGAGATAGTAAGCAAGTAATAGAGATGATAATTAATATAAAAATCGAATTTAACAACTAAATTTTTTGTTATTAATCTTTCAGGTAATTTAAATAATTCAAAAAAACATATTAATTAAATACATAATAATTGACTGATTGATTAATTTAATAGATAGATAGATAAATAGGATATTCGTAAAACATATTCTCTAATAAGATAGCTAAATAAGTAAAATAAGTTTACAAATAAATATAGAAAATTAGTTTGTCTGATTCTAGTCAATGGGAGCAAGCGAATCTGTAGCTAGCAGTATAGATAATTTAGAAAGACCTTAGTAAAATGGAGATAATCTTTAATTTGTATAGCAGATAAATAATGTGAGATATGGAGAAGCAAAAGTTGTGCAAAATATAGAAACAAAAAAAAAATATGCAATAAAGACATTTATTCTTTCAAACAAAGGCGAATTTAAAGAGTTATTTACATAAGCAACAAATAAATAGCAATAATTGCAGATTCCTTCAATAGTGAATATTGTTGATATTAAAACTGAAATTAACGAGCATTTATGTTCCAATTTTTATAAGGTGGTCGTGGTTTATGAGTATTTTGAAAACACTCTAGAAAAGGTTATAACTATGAACAAAAATTAATAAACGCCATTTAACGAATAAGATATTTACTTTTTAATTGATTGCATACTTAGTGCTCTTATGTGCATGCATTACAATAATTTCTCTCATTGCGATATAAGACCAAAAACAATTTTAGTTTCACCTGATGGTTCTTATAAAGTTACAGATATGAATTTCTTATACAATCAGTAACCTACTCCTTTCAAATAAACAGTTTTAGGTGCAGCAACTTACCACAAAATGTACCTTTCCCCAGAAAGGCTTCTGGTAATAAAAAATAGGTAAATTTTAATATTTTATCTTTATAAAACAAAAAGAGAGCTTTATTAAAAACAACAAAAGACAAATTAAGCTAATTTCTATAGAAAATTAACGATATAATTTCTATCTTAATTTATTAGAAAGAAATAATTTGTTTTATCAAAATGATAAATATTTTATTCAGTATTTTCTCAGTGCTTTTAATTTTATTTATATTTTTAAAGGGATTTGTAAAAGGTACAAGAGTATATTGATGATTGGTAGAGAGGAGATGTGTTTAGCTTGGGGCTTGTAGCTCTTGAAATGGCTACTTTAAGAGATATTACTTAGGAAGTTTTTGATTATGAAACATTAGAAATTAAAAAAAATGCGATTGATGAGCTATTAGAGATAGTTAAATCTAACTATTCATTTAATTTATATTCTTTAATATAGTAAATGTTGGAGATGGATTTCTCTAAAAGAAATGATTTTTATAAGTTGGCTGAATTTCTTACTCCTCAAAGTTAGCAAGATAGTATTCTTTCTTTTTAAAGCAACTAGCTTCAAAACCATTAAATAAAAGAGTTCATGCTAAGTGATAGCAATTAAAAAGGAAAAATTTATTTAGATCAATAAAAAAGGGAAGCATCAGGGAGAAAGGTAACTTAATTTGATGAGACATCTATAAGATAATCAACAATTGCTATGGAAACAAATGAAACAAATAGAGACGATATAAATAAAATGATGAGAAATAATTAGAAATCTGAATTATTTAACCGCTTTAAGATTAAATTACCTTAATAAAAAATTAATAAAAGTAATATGGATTAGCATATGTACAATCAAAGTAGTTTCTAAACACTCTGTAATTAAGAATTTACAATGCATTCTAAATCTCCTAGGCTACATTATGAAAACAAAGATCCAAATTGCAGCTACAACGTTCTAAATAATAAAAATAAATATCCTACAGCATCATTAAAAGATAAAAGTCCTCTAAAAAATTTTGATAATAAAGAAAACATGATTTCATATAAAATAGAAAGACAAAACAATTTATTGACTTAACTTTAAAAACTGGATGTAAAAGTGAATGACATTTTAGAGGAGTCTTAGACAATAAAAAATCAATTTAAGTAAATTCATTCATCAAATTGTTTATTTATTTATTTATTATTTAATTGAACCAAAATAACTTACCAAACAGGTCAAAGAAAATTCAAGATTCAATAAAACAAGAGGATGTTGAAGAATAAGATATTTATAATGTAATTGAATAAAAGAAACAAACAATCAGGAATCTTAGGATAGAAAAAGACATTATTCTTTCTAATTAAAATAGTTAAAAGAATTTGTAAGAATAGCCATCTTAAATATCTCTTCATCATCATTACAGCAATAAATATATAGCTTCTCCTACATCTTAAAATAGTAGCTTTTTAAGAGGTACTGAGTCTAATAGAAGTAAGAGAGATGAGGCATCTCCTTACTCAACGAAATACTTAAATTAGAAATCTAAATCTCCTCTTTCTTAACAAAACTACTATCAGCCAAATCAATACTTTGAAAGTAAAAATTACAAGAGACAATCCTATAGAGCTTTTCAAGATTTCATTTCGACAAATCCTTACCAGCATCTAAATAAGAACTTCAATAAAATGAATGATACCTCTCCTATTAGAATTTAAGACAAAAAAATAGCTGATAATTCATAAATCAGTAATAAGTAAAGGAGATATGAAGTAACTACAGAAAAATCCTATCACATGTAAAAGGCTTATGATAATAGAAGTAGAAACCAATCTCCAATTCTGTACAAACCAAGTTCTAACATAAACAGTTAAAATACTTCATACATTCATAAAGGCAGTAATCAAGATATTAGTACACTCTCCAACCAAACTAAGTCCAATGTCACACTTTATGAACTATATCTTAGAGATTATGAAAACATGATTCAAAAGAGCTAAGAATAGCAAAATACTTAAAACTGACTGATTCAAAATAAATTGTCAATTTCTTCATATTATTTATATCCAAGGCTTGCTTGAGTCAATAGCAATTAATCTAATTAAAAAATTACCTATATATATTTATAAATTTAAGAACTAAATAACTTATATACAACTCACTTTATATACTATTTATTCTAAAATAAATCCATCTTTTCTAAATTGACTAGTCCTTACTATATCTCATTTGTTTTAAATAAATTTTTGTTTGGTTAAGCACAGAATTAATTCTTCACTTTTATTTTATAAATAAAAACATTTTTATTTGATTAAAAGACCTTTATTTAAACCTAGCTAGTTTACTATTAAAATTTAATTCTTTCGTTTTAAAATATTCATCTTTGTTTTTAAATAAATAATAACACTTTTAATATAAATGTAATAAGTACACAGACAATTACTCTCTAATTTGGATCATTATCTACTGAAGAAATAAATACTGTAAATTTATTCTTCTCTTTAAAACATATTATTTTGATAAATAGTAAAGTTGGTATTAAATAAATAACTGTTAAAAAGCAAAATAATAAAAAAAATATATTAAAATGTTCTTATTTTTAATGTTAAAATTGCAAGTTAATAATAATAATAAATAAAAGAAATATAATGAAGGGTTTATCACATACACGATGGCTTATTTTAATTATTTAGTGTTAATTATAATCAGTAATTTGAAGAAATTTATAGTTTATTTTTATATGTTGTGCTAGTAATCAAAAGATTAGTTAGTGATGCTTTTTTAGGCTTTCTTAGATATTTCTATCTTTTGGTGCTCATTATTTCTAAGGGAATTAGCTCATTTTAAGAGAAAGCTAAGTTATTTCAGACATCTCTTTTTGGATTTAATCCAAGTGAGATTTCATTTACTGCTTATCTTGCATTAAGAGATGAATTTAGTTGTTAAGGACAATCTACTATTAGGTGTTTTGTTGCTGCATTTGATCCATTTTTAATTAATATTCTTCTATTAGCTTTTCATAATGCTTTTTTCCATTAGTAATGTAGGTCTAAAGATTAGAAATGTCTTTCTCATTTTCTGCTATTTTATCTTATTAAATTGAAATCTTATTAGTAAATTTCTCAAGAATTTGGTTCTTTTACTGTAACTTTTCTTTGAGTCTCTAAATTTCTTCATGATATTCATTGAGAATTTAATTATGTTCCTAGAGTATCTATTCAATCTAACAGTTTTCAGGCTGCTTTTAGATTAAATGCAATCTAAGAACTTCGTTATCTTTAAGCAATTTTATTTGTTCTAACTCAAGTTTTTCCTTTTCTTTTCTTAAAACTGAAACTTACTATTCCAAATTTTTTTACTTTTCAATTTCGTTATTCATTTCTTGTAAGATTTAAGACTGTTCAATCTAATTCATGTTTTAGCATCTCAACTTTTCTTTGTATTATAAAATGAGTTAGTCTCTTTCAATCAACTCTTAAGAATATTATTATTTAATATTAAATATTAAATCCTATGCAGAGTTTAGCTAGGTTTCCATTTCATTGTATTTTTCCTCAACAATTTTAATCTTTTGCTCTCCTTCTTTTACTTGAGAGCTAAGCTTGTTAATCTAAAAATGATATTTGTTAATCTCTATAAGCTGTTATTCCTTTTCCTTTGTAAGAACATCCTTGTAATTCTCAAGAATACTAATTTACTCAGCTTTCTAATTTAATTGGCCAGTAACTTAACGAATCTCTTCCTCAGCTTCTCTTAAACTCTTAGAAATATTTTCATATTTCATATTTACTTCTATTTTTTCATCTTCAAGCTCTTTAATCTTTGATTCAACTTATCTCTCAGTTTCTTTTAAATATTAAATATTTTTTTAAAAATGAAAGGACCAGACCACATTTTCAATAATTAAATTAGAAATAAAACTTTTGCATTCCTCAATAATTTCAGATAAAAAAATAATTTCTAAAAAAAATTAGAGTTAAGATCCAAATTAAAAGTTTAATAAAATTTAGTTTTTTGATCAATTTAAATGAGTTATAATAAAATGATAATGAAATCATTTAAATTTAATTAATGAGGAGCTCCAAAAATTTAAAGAAAAAATAGGATTGTGGATTATGAGATAAATAAAATTCAAACCATTACCTTGATCTAAGTAACTCTTTTCAATGAAGGTGTCAATTTAGTTCTTTTAGTTTAAGATTAGGTTTTCTTGTTGATTAATTTACTCAGTTTTAAGACGAGATTCTTACTTCAATGTGTCTAATTGGAGCTAAAATTGATTTATGTCTACTATGAAGCTATTAATTTGCTCTTTGTAGGAGTTGATATTCTTTTTGTATTCTTAAATTTCTGATTGCAATTATGAGTTTTCTTACTTGAGTTAATCTCTTGATGTGGTTAACTATTCTACTTCAAATTTTAACTCAATAATTTCATTCTTCTTTTGGTTGTCAAAACTATGAGTCTTCGATAGAAGATCTATATTATTTTGTTGCAACTCTCTCACTTTTTCACTGAGAGTGATTTTATCTTAAACAATTATTGAGTTATCCTGGATAAGTTGCAGCTTTTCTTATTGGAGCTGCTAAAACATTAAATTAAATTGTTCAGTTCTTTCATTAAGATTGAGCAATTCTAATTGTTGTAGTTTATTATTTTCTTAAATAAGCTGATCAATCCTATTATTTAATGCTTTCTAAGTATCTTAGAAAATCCTCATTTGATCTAAGTTTTCATTTCTAAGCTTGTCATTTTATTGAAGCATGCTTTCATTTTATTGTCTAAAATCATTGAATTTTTCTTGTAACTTGTCATAAAGTTCTTATTATTCCTCTAAACCTTTTTTTAATTGAGATATTTCTTCATTTTATTTTGTGATTTTATCTAAGGCATCTTCCTTTTCTTTCATCAAACATTTCTGATTGACTTCAAAGCTGACACTTGCTGAATCTAAAAGAATATTTTTTCTAGTGAGCTATTCTTAGATAGATTTATTCTAGTTTTGCAATTGGTTGATTGTGGCTTCATAACTTTAATGTTGAACTTACAGTTCTTCACTAATTTATTAGGTTTTATTTTACTCCTCCATCAAGGTTTTATCCATTTCTTTCAACTCTTCAACCTTTTTCTCAAGCAAAGATTAAAGCTAAATAACTTTATCTGAGAGAGCATTTGTGTTTTTTGAAAGTAGGACTCCCTCACTTTCAATTTGTTAAAGATTAGCATCTTTGTTGCTGATTTCCTTTTCTAAGTTTTATTTTGTTTTTTTGAGTTCCTTAATCTTTTTTTTCAATTATGCTTTAACTTCTTTGATCTACTCTTCATGCTAAACTCTCATTTCAGTCATCAATTTATCTAAATTTTATTTTTCTTAGAGAGCTCTATCAGCATCTAACTTAAGCATTTCTATTTTATTATTCAATAAAACTATTTCTGTCTTCTAGCATTCATATCTTTCTGAAATCTAAGTATCCTTTTAAGAGCGATTGCTTTACTAATCTGTCAATTACTTCTCAGCATTCTATTAAGCTTCTCTTGCCTCCCTAACCATATTTTCTAAAAGAGTAATGCTTTCTTCTTACCTCAAAACAACTAATTTCATTTAGTTACTTTAAATTTCATCTTCTCTCATCTTTTCTTCCATATAAAGCACCTTCTACTCCAACTCGTAAACTAAATTAACATTTTCCATATCTCCTGTAGGATTCCTCTAAGACTATAACTCTAAATATTTTTAATTCAAAGAATCATATTCAACACGCATTAAATCATAAGCCTTCTCAATTGATGAGTATTTTTCAGTTAATTATTAATATTCAAAATGATTTGTTTATTTTAAATTTTAGTTTTATTCATCATAAGTATTTTCTTTTTTGTCATTTTAACAAAAAGTAAGTTCTTCAACTTTTATTTTGAGTGCTTCATTTTATTCTTTAAGAAGCTCTATTTCCATTTTCATTTCTGGAATGACTTACTCTCTATCAGTTGCAAGCAAGATATTAGATCCAAAAATATCTCTATCTCTCTTTAACAAATGAGCTAAATCCTTCAACTCTGTCTCTAAATCTGTATTTGTGATAAATTTTATGCTTGATTCTTTCAACAATTATTAATTATTTTCTTTTGCAACTTCTTTTTCTTAGGTTTTCTATACAGCTTATTGCTATTGAATATTATTTAACTGTTAACCCTAAGAAACAGCATTTTAAACATTTTAATTCTAAGAAAGAATTTAATGTTTATCTGTTTTTTTACCTGAGCTTTACAAAGAAGTCTTCAAAGGACTTTAGATAAAAGGTATTGATGAAGGAATCATTTTATGAGAGATCAAAGTTGGTCCTAATTAACTTATAGGCTATTTAGAATTTTAAATTTAGATTCCTAAACAGTTTTCATTATTTTCTTTTTGCTAAACTGAGCTCAGTTTCTTTTCAAAATTTATTGAAGTCACTCCAACTTTGTGAGCTATATCACCTATTGAATGGATAATCATATTTTATGTGTTAGAAGAATAAATATGAGACAGCTATCTATTACGTGAGGAATTATATTGATATGAAATTTGCTATGGACCATTTTAACTATTTAAACTAAAACCATTTGAGGAACTGGCTTAAAAATTCTATTGGTAACCCTATCCTGTAGTTTAAGCAATGCTAAATTAACTTGATATTTTTTAAGCTGAATTATTGATGCTTTTACTAGTAGAGTTAGAAGCTAATGCTCCAATAATGCTAGATGGAGTTGATATTGACTTGTAGGTTTCAGTTTAAATTGGCTATTGCTATGATAAAATACAAGGCTTAGCTTTATAACTTATTGCTTAAGTTTCTCTTCCAAATGATATATTGTTAGCAATAAATGGCTATTTAGGAGTTGGCAAACTCGATCCATCTGGCTTAGTAATATTATACATTGAATTTGACCTTGTTCCTGGGAATTGATTAGTAGAGTTAGAAGCTTACTGATTACCTTAAAGCTATTACATTTGAAGTATTTCAGTATATTTTGTATGAAATATGATGGAAACTGCTTAGTTCTCCTTAAAATTAATTACTAGTAGTACTTTTAATATTTATAAAAAGGGATTTATTATTTCTTATTGAATAATCTTTCAAAGAAAATCTAACAAAAATTTTGACTGTTGATTAATATTATTAATCTTTGTTTCTTATCAAATTTGAAGGGGTGATGGTATATTTATTAAATATATCATTTTAAAATATGACATTAGAATTTACTTTGAAATAAAATCTAACGAAAAAATAAGCAGAGCTTGCTTGCTTTTCATCTTAACTAAACATTTTTTTAAATAATATAAAAATAAATGTAAATTTATATTTAAATTACTTTTTTAACAGAAAAATAATGACTACTTCTAAATTTTTAATTTGTTATTTAATTTTATAAACCAAATCAATTATTAACTCAAATTAAATCAACATAGTAATTTATTTCGATCTCATATCACTTCTATTTTTAAAATAACTTTTTCAAATTTAATCGTAAGTTTTATCGAATAAACAATATCATATCAATTAAAAATATTTATAAACATACAAAAAGTAAGTCAATCAAAATAATCTATTCATAAATATTGTGGTGACATCCCACTTTTTACATTTTTGAATTAGACATATGAAAAATAATTAATTAATTTTATTTAATTTTAAAAAGATTTTAAGTTTGTAATTTATGGTTTAAGAAAAAACTAATGATTTTAAAAAAATTATTAAAGTATTTTTTAATTAAATTTTAATTAACTTTTTATTGAATTTTTTAGTGGAGTATCTATCTCTTTTTCGTGGAATTTTTGATTGGGTTTTTAATTGTAAAATAATTATTCAGTTTATAAATTAAAATAAATTAAATAAATATCTGTCTTAAAAATTCAAAATAAGATTATTTAAAAATATGCTTTTTTCAAAAAAAGTGGTATGTCAACCAACTAATATTTTTGAAATACATCATACAAATAAATCAAAATAATTAACATAAAAATTAAAATATTAATTTAAATGTTATCAAAAATAATTAATTTTTATATATCTGGTTTTTTAATAAAATATTACATTGTCTTCAATTTAAATATTTTATTTCAAACTAAAAAAATAAAAATTTGTTTTAAAAATATTTATTATTAATAAGAATAATTTATCTCTTACAAAACAAATAAAAAAAATATGATTCTAAATTTAAAAATAATATGAAGTATTTGCAAAGATCTGAATTAGAATGGTCGCTGCATTACCATTTATTAATTTTGTTTAAATTTTTGATTGAATTAAGATTTTTTAGTTATTGTATTTTTTACATAAAGATATTTTTTTATTTTTTTGGAGGTTTTCGAAATTAAAAAGAAATTAATTAATTAATTAATTAGTATGAGTCATCAATTTTCTCAATTTTAAGATGAAGAAGATGCAGATTTTGAGTCTGGCTAGGAATACGAAGATTTTCAAGGAAAGTAAACAAAGTCAGGTGACGAAACAACAAATGATTTAGATAGCTCTGATTATTAATTTAGACTTGAAAATGAAAAAGGAGGAGTTTAAAATCAAAACCCTGAAGAAAAATAATAAAGCGATATTGAAGATTATAATAGTTCTGAAGGATAGTAAAGTGATAGAGAAAGCAAAGGTTTGGAATCATCAAGCAGTGGAAATAATAGAAAAACAAAATAGAATTAAGACCTTACAATAAGCAAAGTTTTAGTAATTGCATTGAGCAAATTAGAGGGACCTATCAAGTACTTGCTAGCATATTAGATATCATTATTAGTATTAAAAATAAGTAGAGTTATTCTAGTTTTAGGTCTTCTTTTTAAGCTTTTCTTTGAATTAAGCTGCTAAAAATCAAGCATTCACACATTATTAATATTTGCTTTCTTAAGGGACATCATAAGTGGAATACTGGATCTTCAATTTATATTTAAAATTTATGAAATTCGATATAAAATTAATAGAAAACATTATGACGATTAAGTAAAATCAGTTGGAAAAGATATTATTAAATCAAAAAGGGAAGCTCTTTAGTCTTCTTAGCAATTTTTTGGCAGATTTACTCAAATTGAGGCAATTACATAAATTTAATAAGCTCCTTCATATGAAATGTTTGAACTAGAGACTGCAATCAGCAATCTCATGCCCTATATTTCATATTTTATGAAGATACTGAAGTATTCTTATCACTTCTTGTTTTTAATAAGCGTAATATTTATAATTCGTTATGATGATGAGCAATTCTGTCATGTATTTGAAAAGTATACTATCATATATCTCTTCTTGCCAATCTACTTTATATTCTTGGTTTTAGCTCTCTGTCTCACCTTTTTAGGATTTTTCTTAACAATTATATTAGCTCTTCTTTTAGTTTTTGTCGGAAAATATGTTCATGGAAAGTATAAATAATAAAAATAGTAACTAATCAATGAATTCCGTGCCAAAAATTTAGGTTCTGTAGTGTATAGCAGCATAGAAAATTAAATCACTAACAACTAATGTGCTGTTTGCTTAAATAACTACTAATAAAATGATAAAATAACCATCCTTAAATGCTCTCCATAACACCATTTCCACCATACTTGCTTACAAAAATGGGTTGTACTCAAGGGCTAGTGTCCTTCATGTCGTAGTGACTAAATTGTTTGAAAATTTACCCATTGCTGAAAATTAAAATTGCAAATAATTCCAAAGATTAAATTCATTTTAAACAAAAATTTCTTAAAAAGTTTAAAAATTAAATTGTGTGTTTATTTGTTTGTTGTTGTTTGTGTTTTTAAGAAATATTTGTTATTTCTCTAATTTTTATTTTTAGTTAGAGGAAAGTATTTTGCTATTATGGTAATTCAAACAATAATTAAAAAAGGTAAATTTTTGTCAGTGTTTTGTCTTTGTTTGTCTTTGATTTTTTGAAAATAAAGATTGAATATCTATTTAAGTAGATTAACAATAAGATAAATATAATATCTTTCAAATAATTACTTTTCTTTCTTATTAAGAGATTATTTTTTTAATTTTTTGTGTTTATATTTAGCTAAAACTCCTTAATTCTTTATCTATTTTCCTTCTTTTTTGTTGAACACTTCAAGCTTTTTTGCCTGTATTGTATCTTTACTATAGATGAGGAAAAAAGTCTCAAAAAAACTTTTCTCTTCGATTACAATACTTACTTTTAACTTGTCACTTTTTTGAAGAAGATAGAAGGAAAATTGTCTATCTATAAAATACCACATATGGCTTATTCTCAAAGTGATTATTCTTTTATAAAATAAGAGATTCATTAAAACAAAGTGTAATTTTATTTTTGTAATATTTTTAATGTAATAATCTATGATTTTTTTGAATACTAAATTTCATTTTTTATTTCACATGCACTAATATTTTTAGTTTAAAATTGCGAATGAAGATGAACTGTAAACGTTAGTGAATAATATCAATGAATTTTTAGAGTTTAATAAATATTTGAAAGTAATATCTTATTATCACAAGATTAAAAGAAATTTTAAGTGGATTTTTGGTGGAGACAATTAAAAGTTTTTTAAATTATCCAGAAAAAGTGTAATATTTTGAGAAAAAGTAAAAGCGTTCTAATTATTTATTAAAATAAATAACAGGGAGCAAATAATATTGTAATTTAGGCAATTTTATTGTTACTTATTTTTTGACAAAAGAAAGAAAAAAATAAATTAATAATTTAAAAAAAAAACCTGAACTTAATGTAATTTTTTTCAAAGAAGAAAGTTATATTATCAGCAGCTAGATATTTAAATCCCAATTTGACAATTAATCTATTTATCAACAACTCTTACTCAAGAAATAAAACAATATCTAAACAGGTGTAAAATTTAAAGGAAAGAAGTAATGAGTTTTTGATAGAGCAATTTTGATTAAAAAAAAATTTAGGTAAATTATTAATTCGATGAATAATTTAATTCATTCAGAATTGGTATTTATTGGAAAAGAATTTAAACTAACAATATCGCTTTACTAATAAAATTTTTTCAATAATATAATTGTTAGAAGCAAAAAGTAAAGGGTATATAGTATACATATATACTTTCACACACATTAATTTTTTGATATATAAATAAATGAATAAATTGATTCGATTTTTTATGACTTAACAAATGGCATAGAAACTAAGGATAAGAATTTGCTTTAAATAATTAATCAAACAAACAATCAAGCAAAAACAAAAAAACAAAGATAACAAGATAGCAAGGTTGCAAACAAGTAAAAGTAAAATGCTTATGAATGATAGTGTGCAAAATATATTCAATCAGTATATATATATTTTGTAAAGGAATTTGATAATATTTATCAAAATAAAAGAAAAAAAACAAATTATTATATAAAATATTAACAACAAACAAAGTTAGAAAAGACAATTAATTTCACATTAATCTAGATAGTTATTTGCAAAATATCCAATTATTCTTTCAAGAGCAGAAGAGTGATACAGAATTGGGTTCATTTCTGAACATTTATGCATTCTCCTATTACTCCCTGTGATGAAGGATAGGATGGATTTTCTAATAAAGAGGATAAGTTTGCGTCAGACATTAAATCAGAAACAAAAGCAAGGATTTTGAATGGCCAAAATATGGACAATATATTCAGATAAGAATTTCACTCACCCCCGCCTCCTTCTTAGAAATAACAAGCCAATTTTAATTAAGTTGCATCAAGTAGAAATTATGCGAGATCTAATGATTTATATTAAAGAGAATTTTATTAGTTCAATGATGATATTGCTAGTAGAAAAGACTGTATTAAAAATGATGAGTTTAATTTAATCAGAGATATTAATTAGGATTTAAAAGGAGTTCAATTAGATTTTGGCAAAGCTGATTAATTTTTTAATGCAGAATCAAGCAGATAACAAAGTGTTAGTGAAATTCCTCACAGAAAAGTTGATTTATTAGATTTTTAGCCTTAGGATTAGATAGAATAAACACAAGAAAAGCATATGTAGAATGAAAATGAAAGGCATGATGATAATTAGCAAGAAGATTTAAAAGCAAAATACTTTTTAGAAGTTGAGGGAGTTGAAAATGATGCAAAAGAAATTAAGGAAGATAAATTATATTAAAATTAAAAACTGATTAAATTTGACAATGAAACAGATATGAATGAATACAATTAGAATAAATAAAAGAGCATTGATGACTCACTAGTTAGAATTTACCAAATTTGGTGTGGAAATAACAGGTTTTTTTGGGATGGACGTCTAATGATGGGTCCAAAAACTGACAATCTTTAATACACTCTAACATGGAGTTTGATTGTTGGCATATCATGTGCTTTCTTTATTTTGGCTGCTCCTTATATTTGGATTAATTTCGGACCACCACTTATCATAATTGACATTATACTCTTTGTAACTACTATCTCTCTCTTTTCACTGACAACTTTCACTGAACCTGGAATTATTCCGAGGAAAAAGTTGCTGGAAATATTTCCTGATAATAGAGTCTATCAAGCATTCATATAAAAAGAGGAAGACCAAGAAACTAATAAAAAAAATAGTTTTTAGGCTAATAAAAAAAACTCCAAAGATTCTTAGCAGCAGCATAATAGCAATCCAATAAATTTTGATATTTTTCCTAATGAAATGAATCACGTGATAAGTCAGAGAAATAAAAAGTAGTAAAATTTTGATATTGAAGATAATTAGGGGGATTTAGAAGAAAATAAAAATAAAAAGGGCTTTGCTATTTAATTTCAGAATGAAAAAAATCCAGAAAGAACATAAAACTAGTAAGCTGATTTATAGCAAATTTGTAATCTTGATTTTTCAGATTAAAAGAACTCTGAAGAACAAAAGAAGGAAATTAAAATAACAAATAATCAAATTTCTGAATATCGATAGCCAATGAAAAATAATTCACGCAAGTCTTCAGGCCCAGGTGATGTAAAATAATCTGAATTAGATATTATCTCAACTTAGCCTCCACTCTAAATATAAAAAAAGCCCTAAAATTAAAATTAACAAATTAATATTTATTCTGAAATTTCAAACATGGACTAAGAAAATCCAAATATTCCTGAAGCTAACTTAAATTAATTGAATACTAATTAGATCAATATAGAATCTTTGAACCCTAAGACTAAAAATCACTCTTAATCTTCAGAAGAAAAACAATAAAAGTGTACAAAACCTAACAAAAAATAAAAAAGAAAATTTTGTAAAACCTGTAAAATATATAGGCCTGAGAGGGCTTCCCATTGTAAAGACTGCGGAAATTGTGTTGAAGTTTTTGATCATCACTGTCCCTTTGTAAATAACTGCATAGGTACATTCTTCAATCAAATATTTAAATATTTTTAAACAAATCTGAAAAATCCATTTAAATTACAAGAATTTTGTGAGTATTTTGATAAATTTTAAGATTTCCAAAAAATAATTAATGCAATTAAATGTAAAAATTTTGAATTTTATCTGATAGAACATAAAGCAATATGTTAGTTACCTCACAAAGTCTAAAAATGAAAGTGAAAAGAAATCATTAAAAAGAATCAAGGAGGATTTGATTTTTCTTATGAATAATTAAAGAAAAAGTGATTAACATTTTTCGAAAATTCTCTTCAACTTTTCAATAAAATGTTAAATGTTTAACAAGTTTACAAATAAGTTTATAAAATAGTAAATAAGCATGTAAATTAAATTTAATTTAATGTTTGAGGTTACTTCAAAATGAATGGAAAAATCAAGATATTACTTTTTATTTTCTTATACAAATTTGCTTTTTATCTTTCAAATCATTAATTTACACCCCCTTTTACTTAATTAATAGGGAGAAGAAATTACAGATACTTTGTGGGGTTCCTAATATCATTAGTGCTACTCAGTATCGGTGAAATATCAGGGTTCCTTATCATGCTTTTTTCAAATTTTAAAAGTGGTATCAGTGAAGGAAGTGTAGACGAATCTATTTGTAATTTGAAATTTAAATTTTAAAAATTAAAATAATAAATTATTTTTTCTAATTTAACATCCATTTTTAATATTTAATTAGTAATTAAAAATTCTACTCTTTTGTTCATTTTGCTCTGCTTTCTCGGTATTCCAACCATCATTCTTACTTTACCTGTACTCGGTTTATGCACTTTCCATGTCTTTCTTTTAAGTAAATAAAACATTTTAAATTTTGAAACTTTCTTTTTTCTTCAATAAAATAAAAAAAACTCACAAACAAACTAAATTTATTTCTTACTTTTTGCCTTAAAATTTGACAGAAGATCTGCTTTTTTAGGGAAAATAAAAAGAAAAAAATTCTAATCGACCAAATTTCAAATATAATTTTTGATGATTTTGATTAATTCTGAATAGCACAATTTTAAGATTTTATTTAATTAAAGTAAAAGGAAAAACAACCAAAGAAAGACTTGGGAGAAACTAAGATAATAACTTGGATAACACATAAATATCACTTCGAAATCAGCCGGTTTGGTGTGGGACGGCTGAATCTCTCTTTGATCCACGGCTGGTTCTGAATCAGCACAATTTATCTATTTATAAATCTAAAGAACTGTAATATTAACTAGCCAAACTCAAAAGAAAGGATAATAAACAAGTTTAGTCTGAAATATTAAAAAATCTCGACAACTAAGAAAAAGATTAAAAAAACACAAAAGATTTGCAAGAAGACTAGCAACTTCAAAGCTGCCATACTTAAGAATAAAATGATGTTAATTAAATTTAAATCACTAATCATATGTTTGAGAGCAACACTCTGCCAATAATCACCCAAATTACATAACAAGGTCAGTTGCCATCAACTAAAAATTTATAATCAGTCAATTAAGAAAAATTACCTGAAAGCATCTTTGAAATGACAGAGTTCGAAATTAAAAGCAAAGACCAATAAAAAAATCCCATTGAAACACAACACTTTCAAGCTGTTAACAATAGTTTTCCATATTGCAACATTCAAATTTATCACAATCCATAATTTGAAGATATTTTATCTTCAAACAAGAAGTAAAACGCCTCAATGAATTTAAACAAAAACCGAGTTTATGAAAAAATAACCTTCAGTCATAAGAACCCTCCTAATCGATAAGATAGCAATTACTAGCCCTTGATACCAAGAAAATCTCAATTCATCTCACATAACTCATTCCTTGATAAAAATAAACAAAAATTAGATTCAGTTGATATTCAAGTTGTTGTATAAAAGAAACATTTCTACACAACTCCAGGTCCGAAGCAAATCCACTGCTTATTCATAAAACAATAAGAAAAATTGCTTTCAAAAAACTAAAATGCTGAATAATTACAAACAAAGAATGAAATAAACTAATTTAAAATTTAAGGATAGCAATAACAGCTATTGATTTCAAACAATTTGTATTTCAAATCTCATACTACAAATACTTTAAGTAAACAATAACTGTGTATAAACAATTCTTGAAAGTTCTGAAAAGATACAATAAATACATAAATAAAAACTTAATTAATATATAGAAATAAACACTTAATAATTACAATAATAATGCTATATATTAAAATAATAAAAACAATTTAAGAACTTAACTCTAATTTATTTATAAAAACATGTATTAATGATAATAAAGTGCCTTCTTAATTAAGCGAATTAAATTATCTATTAAAATTACTATATAGCTTAATCAATATATAATTTACTAAATTAATCTTATTTTGATCTATGTATTTATTTATGTTTCATTTCTAAATTATTACCAAATTATCAAATTTAAATAAAAAAATCAATTAATTAATTAATTAATCTATAACCATTATCTCAATTTCGCAATCATTTTTCATAAATAATACCTTTTTCTTGAAATTTTTGAATCTAAACATATTTTTTAAAGAATTGACACAAGG
>JH720357.1:487616-513456 GCA_000231825.2 Tetrahymena elliotti 4EA
TTTAGGAATTAAGATAAAAAAAAGCTTAATTAAAATTGTAAAATAAGTAGAAAAAATACAAAAAATAAAAAAATTTAATAGAAAAAAGAGCTGAATTAAATTAGAGTTTTCTTTTTAATTTTGGAAAATCAATAGAAAATTTTTACTAGAATTATTTACTCCTTAAAGAAAAATTAAGATTCTGATAAAGCTTAGAATTATAATTAAATTGATTTTGTAAGTGAACAATAAAACATAAATGTATGATTAAATAATAAAAAATATTTTTTTGATCATATAGGTATTAATAGAATTGGTAAGAATATTTTAACTCAGAAAATACTAAACTATCATGAGTGGTTGACTTTATCTATTTTGCTTGGTAACAATTCACACATTTCGTTACACATTTTAAGTTCTTAAGAGAATATTCCATCTAATGCTCCGAATTTGGTAACTTCTTCTTTGATGTATTTTGAAATCCATTTATAAGTGTTAAGAGATTTTGTGAGCATTTCAACCTTATCTTTCTTTTCAGCTCTGTATAACTTGGAGTATATTTTAGCATTATTAAACTTAGCGTTTACAATAGAGTGGTAGTAACTAGTGTTTTTCTCAGCATCTTTATCATCCAATAAAATTTATGCAATTTATTCAAAGAACTCTATACATTTTTCTCCTTAATTATTCATTTCTTTAATCTTACTTTGTTTGGGAGGCTTACTAGAATTTACAAATAACTCATTAAAATTAATGTTAAACATATCATGATAAATTTCAGACAGTTCAACAAGAATCTTTTACCATGTTTCAATATAAGCTTTAGGGTTAAGCTCTTTGTAAATAGGTTCAAGCAATTGTGCTCTCTTTTCAAGCATAGCAAGGACTAGTTAAAAGTTATCTTCTAATTCAATAAGTTATTTGTAAAGAGAACTTTAGTCATCAATAATTTAAATATGTTCAGTTACAAATCCATCTAATCTGAAATATTCAAGAGCTCTCTTTAATTAAGTGTTTGATTGACGGAAAATGCTCTTGATTTCTTCCATATTCTTAGCTACCTTTAAGTTTGGGAATGGCACTATAGTTACTGAATCAAAGAAAAGATTATTGTTGTTAATAATCTTTGGAAAGTTTTACATTTCTTAATCTTTATTTTCGCTTTTGAGTGCTTTAACATTATAAGTCATATAATCAAGCATCATATGTCCAAGACTCATTTAGAAAGTAGCTCTTAATTTTCTCTTTTTTCCTTCAGGAATCAAAGATTCACCAACAAGAAGAAGATATTGAGCTTAGGCGAAATTTCCTATTCCTTGATAGTATTCTGCTAAACTAATGCAATTTACACAAAAGTCTTTCAATTCATATGTATTTGTAGCATGCTAACGTTTCATAGTCTCACCACAATATTAAGCAGCTTATTCACGACGTCCTAATTTAGTATAAGCTTATGCTAGATAAAACAAAGTGTGAGTGTATAGAGATTCTGTCTTTGCAGGACATACTCCTCCTTCATAAAGATATTGAAAACGTTATGTTTCAGAATTTTTAAATGATGAAGTAATATTGACAATAGTCTTAGGTTTCTTTCCATCTACTTCTTAACAGTCAGGTAAAGAAAGCAAGTTAGTATAAAGTTCTTTGCTTTTACCTAAAAATGCTAAACCCATTTCATTTTCATCTCTATTAATGCAGAGAAGTCCATAGATATTATAAAGTTCTTGCAAATAGTTAAAATATTGACGCATATCTTCATACTAAAGCTATTAAAAGAGTTCTAAAGCTTGTCTATAAAAACCTTCAGCTAAACCATTTTCTTCAGTTTCTGAAAAGTTTTCACCTAATTTCATCTTGATAATTGATTGGCATATTTTTTTATATTCTGCTCTAAATTAACTTTCACCATCAAAAAAGTGATGCTTTAATAGATTCTATAAAATCTCACGGGCTTTGTACTTATTATCATAAGGAGCTGTTTCGGGAGATGGTAAATTGAAGAAGTAATCTGATTCTTCTAACTTTTACTAAAATTCTATTTTCAAAAACTATTCTTCTGCGTTCATTTTAATTACTGCTAATGTTTTTTTCTGAAATTATAAATTTTGTAGAATATCTTATTTTTTGTAATTTAAAAAATCAAAAATTTATTTATCTGCAATATTTATTAAACTATTCACATCTTAAATCATATATTTAAATTATTTATTTATTTTCTTTTTTTGATTTCAATTTAAACTCTTCTTTTTTTCTATTAGAAATTTATATTTAAAATTTACTCTCTCTTCTATATTCATTCTAATTACCTTAGTTTTATTATTTATTTTAAAATATTTCTATTATATTCTTTTTACATTTATATTTATTTAAAGATTTAATTATGAAGATAATAAACCAACTAAAAACAAATGTTAACATTTATTTTAATATATAAAAATAATTGGAAATATTATTAAGATTTAAATTAAGATTTGTAATCTAAATTTAAAAATTTATTAAGATTAATTAACTTTTCATTTATTGAAGGGTAAAAAATATTTTTTTATCAAACTTATTTAATTAATACAGGTTGAGAAATTTATGCATTTATTAAATTCTTTTAAGATAATATTTTTTTTTAATCATTTAATTTCATTTATTGCTCTTTTTCACTTTAAGCTATTCCTGTTTCTTAAATATTTTATTTCACTTTTTTTTTCAATCTTTTTTTTTTTATTCTTGAATAAATAGGAGTAATAATATTTTCTAAAATAAAATTAATTAAAAAAATGCAATTATAAATTGTCAAAACTATTGATGAGGAAAATCCAAGCACCAAATAATTATCTACACTATTTTTATCTAAGACAACGCTTGAAGAAAAAAATTAATAGTTAAATTGTAAAATAATTATCATCAAGACCCAAACAGCTGATAGTAAGATATCTCCTAAAACATTTGCTATCTACATAGATAAGTATTTATATGGTTTTATTAACATTGTTAAAACAGCAGTCAGTATGTTTAAGATACAACCAAAGATGCAAATAACTTTAGGATAATCAACTAAAATAAATACTAATAAGATTATTACTAATTTTTTAAATTCGATAACAAAATAGATGTTTTTTACTAAGTAACTTTAATCTTTTTCATTTTTTAATTTTTCAAAAAATACTTCTAATTTATCCTTATTTTTCTCAAAGTTTGAAGAATTGTAAGTAGTATAAAATTTATAACTTGAATATGTTAAAAATAAACTCATAACAATAGCTATGTAAAAACTCCATCTTATTATGTAATCATACTAGTTTACTCCTGAAAATTAGATGCCTATTGAAAGTATTAAAATTAAAAAGTTTACTTCATTTTCCACACTTATTCTTTTAATTAAGATAACAAACAGCTTTTCAAATGATTTTTGATTATTTTTTATCTTTAAAAATTAAAAAAGTGTTAACAAAAGGAGGATAAAGGCATATTTCAAAAGAATCATTTAGCTATTTACAATAATAGAATTGCTAAATCCAAGTTTTTATAGCCTTTCATATCCAGCAGAATGAACATAACTATTTAAATTAAGTCCAAACAAAGTAAAATCATTTTAAACTGTATCAAACTAATTTTCTGGTGCATTTCTAAAAACAAATTTTGCAAATTAGCTTAAAAATTAAAACAAATTTGGTGGCATTTGTATATTCAAAAGAATAAATATTGATGTAGGTTAAATTGAGCTAAGTATGTAGAATAAAATTTAAAACTAGCTTGCTAAATTGACTACCATTTAATTTGCTGGAATATTTACTAATTCAACAGTCATAGAAGTTTTCAAAAAGTAAGGACCTATATCAAATTAGTATGGCTTCTATGAATAGATAGGATTTAGTACAGATTTTAAGTCATTTGTCTAGAAGATTTTTGTTTGTTAAAATAATAAAAAACCAAAAGTCTTCTAAATATTTTATAGCAATTCAATATGTAAAATTATTTTTTTATCATTCTAAATCGTTACACTTTTAATACTATAATCAGTGTTGTTAACTCTGCTTATATTTAATTCAAACAAGCTATTAATCCCATACTAATTGATGATCTCCTCAATTTAATTAATTTATTAATCAAATTGTATGGTAATATGGTATGCATTATTTGAAAAAGAATTAGAGAAACTAGCCTTAATGTAGTCATTTTATTCTAGAACCTAAAATTCAACACATTTTTATTATTTATCATCAAAGTAAAATCCATCTTCACATTTTTAACAAAATTCCTTATTATTAATTTGATCATCATAGTAGCCACTCTTACAGATACAATGAGGTGGAAAAACTCTATCTCCCCTACATAATAAACATTGATTATTTTTATCACAATTAAGGCATTTATTAGGACATATTCGAAGTAAACAAGAGTTTGAAACTTAGTCAGATTTATCATTTAAATACAAAGCCGGATCACAATTACACAAAGGAGGATTTATTCTTCCTTGACTACAAGAAAGACAATAAAAAGGAGTGTATTGACAAGTTTGACATTGAACACTGCATTCTATATTTTAATAAATAAATTTATAGTGCTTTTAATTTTTGAAGAGTAATTACTTTAACAATTTAAATTGCTGTCAATATAATAATCGGTTTATTTACATTAACAGCTTGGAGGATTTTAATTGTTTCCTTTGCATTCCAAGCAATTATCTTAATTAAATTCACATGTTTTACACAAAGCAGAGCAGCCTTGTTAATGATTTAATTTTAGAATAATTAAATGATATATGAATATATTTTAAATAAAAATTACTTTTGCATGTTTAGGATGTCTA
This sequence comes from Tetrahymena elliotti 4EA, assembly GCA_000231825.2. Lineage (NCBI taxonomy): Eukaryota > Ciliophora > Oligohymenophorea > Hymenostomatida > Tetrahymenidae > Tetrahymena > Tetrahymena elliotti. The sequence continues at coordinate 492,397 of JH720357.1, forward strand.
ATCTAAAAACATTCCATCAGGACAAGAACAATTTTTAGATAGAATCATTTAGTTATCAATACATTAAATACAGACCTTAATATTTATATCTATATTTTTGCAATTAGGTAAAATAATCCCTGAATTCTGGCACACCATATTGTAAATATTGTAAAAATTCATAGGCTAATTTGACTGTATACTTTAATTACAATCAGTTTAAGGAATTGTGGATCCACTTTTAGTTAAAGCATATCCTTTTTTAGGATAAATACAAATCATATTCTCTCTATTGATATATACAAAACAAGGATCTTCATTATTATAGCTAACATAATAATACCCACCTAGATAAACTTAAAGTGTTGTATAATAAAAAACTACATCATTGGGATAAGAGGTTCTTTTTTTTAGCATAATATCATAAAATTAGGGAAGTTTTTATGATTGAGGGATTTCTAATTCAATTTCATCTTCAATATAATTTAACACAATATTAAACCTTGCCAAAATTAGTTGATCTGAATAATTTAAGTATGAAACCTTTAGTACTTAATAGATAAGAAAAGATAAAAAACTTTAAACAAACAGTAAATAATAAATTACTGAGAATATTAGGCTTCTAAAAATATAAAAAGGCTTTGGTGAACTTTTTGCATACACCTTCTTTTAAAGTGCATATTTCTAGATAAAATAAATAGTCAAGATAAAAAGATTTTGCAACAACTTTAAAAATGTGATTTTTCTTACTGATAATCCTTATTATTTCAAAGTCTAAATTTCCACACTATGCATAATTTGTAATACTAAAGGATATTTTAATAACAAAAGGAACTTAATTAAGCTTTTAGTTTATATCAAATATTCCTTCAATAGATTTAAATAAAAATCCTTTTATTTCATCAAATGGTTCATTTCCAGAGAAAGGTATAGGTTGCTAACTAAAAGTAATTGAAGGATCAATCTTATTAATAATAAAAGATTAATTTTTCTAGATTTATTCCTTGTAATCAAAAAAATCAAAGTCTAAAATCATCTTTAAATCTTCTTCTGAAAAATTTTGCAAAATATTTTTAAAAGACCTCATGCTTAAATCACCTATTTAAAAAAAATAACTTAAGTGAATAGAATCATTTATCAAAACAATTTAATTTTAATTAAAAAAATACCATTTATTATCCAGTTATTTGTACCTATTTTTCCACATAAAGGATAGCTATTCAGGAATATTGGAGATTAAATACCAATTACCAAATATGGATCATCTAAATTATTTTTAATGATGTTTTTTATATCAGCTTAATAAATAGAATTTTGCTCATTTTATTATTTAACTATTAAGTTAACTCCCAAATAATCATAGTAAAATCCTATCCAAATATCAGTTTAAACTTGGATACTAGCTCTAATTAAAATTTATTTGTTAGAATCAACAAATTAAAGTTCTATCAGTTAATAGCTATTCACATAAGAAATTAGGGAAAATATATGTTAGTTTGAATTTTTCAAGTAACAAATAGTATAGATATCATTAATTTATTTATTCACAATATTCAAATTAAAACTCATTGAGAAAAAAAAAGAGTCTGAGTAATGGCCTATTTTAAGAGCCTGGTCTCTTATGGAATATTTTTATTCATCATAAACATTTGTTTTTGAGCAAATTATTTGACTAAGGTCTATTTGAAATTTTTAATTTTGATGATTTTTTATTTTCATGTAGTTCATAACACATTTTGTTTCATCATTAAAACTTTTTTGATCACATTTTCCTTTTTTAATAAAAATAAATAAATAAATTTTCCTTTTAGTAGATTCAATGAAAAAGTACCACCGTAGCTTAAGATTTTATAAGAATCACATGAACTTGCATCTGAACATGTTTTACAGTATGAAAGACAGTTGACACATTTTTATTTTTATTAATCAAAGTATTGTCCTAATGGACAGGTACATTGATTTTTAAAAAACCTATCTCTTCCTGTATTTGATCCATTGTCACATAACCCTAACTCAGGAATGAAAGAACAAGAGTTAAACTTTGAATTTGCTAAATTTTGATATGAATTTTTGCAGGTTGGAATACATTAATTTTATTCAGATTATTCTAAGAAATCTGTAGGATTCTTACAATAAAGACATTCTATGGTATTAAGCTTTAAGATACAATCATCACACTATTAAAAAAATCCTCCATAATAAAATTTAACTTACCCAAATTAAATATATCTATTTGTAATTTAATTAATAGTCTAAGTCATATTTGCCAACCAAAAAAGGAATTGCTAATACTTGAATTCAAAGTCCAAAGAAAATGTAGAAATTAGAACTCCATCAATATAAAAAAATCTTATTAATTTATTAAATTTTTGTTGAATTATAACTATAATATTATGCCATATATTTAGGTCTAACTAGTAAAAAAATCCAATATTTTCTTTAGAATTTTTATCAACAAATAAATCATAAAGATTAGAATTTACATCAAATCCTATACTATAAAATTTAGGAAATTATTCTTAATAATTTTCATCATAAAAATAGGAGTAAATTTATAATATTTGTTATTGCGAGTACTGATCACTTTGAGTAGCAAATAAATCAAATTTTATTACAAAACCTTATTTTTCTTAGAAGTCTAAAATTGAAAGAAAGTAAATTGAGCTTTAGGATTTGAATTTATAATATGGATAATTAAGGATGAAATTCTAATTTTTGTAAAATGTGTAACACATTTTAAAATCGTTATTCAAATTATACAAATAATCATTTGATGATGCCATAAAAAAGTCAAAATGTAGATGTAGCTTAGGGAGCATAAACATTTCAAATTAAGATAATTCTAGAGAAAATCCTTGTTTTGAATCATTTGCTAACCCTATAAAAGCTAAAACCTAAATTAATTAAACAAATATTTGAAATAGATAAAAGATTAATTAAGGATTACCTATTTAGATACTGAGCAAGATCGACTATATGGGAAATAGCTTTTTTATCCATAAAAATATTAAAAATTTAAGTTATCGAATGTATTAAAATTAGATGAAGCTATTAGGCTTTGGGTAATATAGTTATCCTACTCACAAATAATAGTATAGTAGATAAAACTTTAATTACTAATCTAATCTTATAAATTCATTCCTATCCTAACAAAAAACCATTTATCTTGTAAATATGCTTTTAATTACTAAGATATATCATAAGGAGTTAAATCTTAATTGAAGATAGAGCATTAGATCTGCATTTTAACAGGATTGTAAACAATTTTAATAATATTTTATGTATCGCTATTCCTAGATTGAATAAGTAAGTAATTTTAATCTGATTTCCCTATCAAACGATACCATGCAGTAGTTGTAATCTAAAATATATTTACCTACTAATCTTACAATAGCGCTAATCCCTATTCTTATTAATATACTTGCAATTATTCACAACTATAATATGAGAGAGTAGATAATATTGGTATCATTTGTGGGCAAGAAGCTTTCACAATATAAATTTGTAAAAGAATCGTATTCAAAATAAGATATATCAACTTCATTTTCCTTTTACAATACTAATTTTTCTTTATTACAGTGGTTTAATACTCTACTTAATTTGATTTCTATCTTTAAATTAGAATCTCAAAATTTAATATCATACATACATATCATAAAAAATTAATTTAAGAAGATTAGATAATTGAAAATAAATTTCATACAAATAAATATACTTTGTATTGTAATTATTAATTGATATGTAACAGGAACAAAAAATTTCTGCTCATCAGAAGAAAATTGTAGAAAATAGCAAAAAAAAGATAAATGAGTAAAGTAACAATAAAACTGAACATTCAGATGAATTACTTTTTGGTATAATTATAATAGATTGGTTTTAATAATAAATCCTATTTTATAAGATTATTCTTATTGCTTGAATGACTGATAGTAAATCCCTTAAAATAATATATTTTTTAGAAAAGCTTAATTAGAGTTTTTCTAATTTTTCCTAAAAATATTTTTAACAGGGGCAAAAATAAAGAATAAAAAGAATTTGTTTGCTTATTATTTTTTTAAATTATATAAAAGCAGCTTAGTTCATTTTTTATTTTAAAAATATAAAATGCTTTGATATTTTAAGAATTTTAAGAGATCCCCCTTTTAAAAGATAAAAATTACATTTTGATCATCTTTTAGTCTACTACGAGTTTGGGTGGAAGGGGTGGGTTGGTAAGGATTAAAGAGGATTTATGGTAATAAATATTAAAAATGATAAAAATATTTTAAAGGTTTAATTTGAAATATTTTTTTTTAAGGTAATACAAAGAAAGATTGTGATGAATTCAAAACATTCTAATCTTTTTTAAATTTAGAATTAAAAATAAATTATCTGAAATAAATTTAATTAGATATAAATAAAGATAATTTAAAACAAAAAATGATTAAATTATCTTTTTCAAATCTAAATAATACTTTTGTTTTTTAAATTCTTTGATAAATATTTTTTTTTTGAGAGCCATTTTTTTTTAATTGTTAAGTAAAGAGGTATTAAAATACTCTAAAAGAGTAAATCAATTAAATAAATGCCATTAAATATAGTTAATATTATCTAAGCATAATAACCTAGGTTCAAATAATAATTAATATTACTTATTTCTAAAATCACTTCTGATTTATATTCATTATTGAAATTAATTATCATAACCATTAATACCCAAATAGCTGATTATAATATATCTCCCATCATAGATATCATAGATATATAAAGATACCTGTAAGGTCTAAAATACCCTGTTAAAAAAGTTGTCAACATGTTTAAAATACAACCTGTTATGCACATAATTTTAGGATATCCAGTAAGAAAGAAGATAAGTAAGGTAATTATAAATTATTTTGCCTAGTTTAAAAAATAAATATTTTTAGCTAAATATTTTAAGCTTTTAATATCGCTCAGTTTCTGATAAAATATTTCTAATTTATTTTTGTTTTGCTCAAATTTTAAAGAATTATAGTTTGTATAGAACCATAAATTTGTATAAATTAAAAATAAAGTCATTAGAATAGCTAGGTAAAAACTCCATCTTTATAAATACTCATATTAATTTATTAACGAAAACTAAATGCAAATTGAAAGAGTTAGCATTAATAGATTAACTTCATTTTCTATACTTATTCTTTTAATAAATATTTCTTAGACTTTTTCATATTTTACTTAATTTTTTTTTACTCCAATAAAGTATATTATGAGTAATATTAGAACAATAAATACATATTTAGAAATAATCATCAAGCAATTTACGAAAATTGATTTACTAAATCCAAGTCTTTTAAAATTTTCTAACTCAACTAATTCTACATAATCATTTATGTTATATCCAAAAATATTAAAATCTTTTTAAACACTATCAAGCTAACTTTCTGGTAAACTTTTAAAAACAAATTTAGCAAATTATCTTAAAAATTAATACAAATTAGGTGGAATTGGTATATTTAAAAGTATGAACATCGATGTAGGCTAAATAGAGTTAAGGATATAGAACAAAACTTGAAACGAGCTCACTATTTCTACAATTTATTAGTTTGTAGGTATGTTTCCAAGTAAAAGTGTCTAAGAATCCATTAAATAGTAAGGACCAACATCAAACTAAAATGGTCTATAACTATATATTTCATTTAGCACATAATTTGATTAATCACTTTGAAAGACTTTAGTTATCTTAAATATTAAACTAGATGTAGTTTTTTAAAAACTTTATAGTAAATCTATAAATAATGTAAGCTATTTTCTATCTGAAGAAACAGAGAAAGTCTGCATTTTATAAAAAGTAGAATTAACCTAACTAATATATAATTTAAATAAATTATTAACACCATATTGTTTGATTATACTCTCTAATTAATTAATTTCTTTATCAAACTAAATGATTATTTAATATTAGTCATTCCTAAATTAAACTGTAAAATTAGCATCAAAATAATAAATTTCTAGCTATTTTTAATAAACCAATAATGGAACACATTTTTATTACAATTAATTAAAATAGTAACCATCTTAGCATTTTTAACACAACTCTTACTTAAATATTGGATCATCAAAATAATTATCACTACACATACAATAAGGGGGTATTGTTCTATCTCCTCTACATTAAATACATTCATTATCTTTATTACAAGCAAGGCATTTATGAGGACATTTTTTTGGTTGACACGTATTTGTTAAAGGTTCAAAAAAGGTGTTTAGAAATAAATCAGGATTACAGTAGCACATGGGTGGGTTTATTCTTCCTTCACTACAACTTAAGCAATAATTTGAATTTTGATTACAAGAATTGCATTATGAGCTACATTCTATTTTAACAAAAATAAATTTTAAGCTCTAATTAAGTCTAATTACAGATTAAAAATTTTTAAAAATAACAAAAAGATACTTTAGCAGTTTTAGTCTGAATCAACAAAATAATTAGACTAAGTACAATCACACTAAGGAGGACTTTAATTAGTTCCTTTACATTCTAAGCAATTATCTTAATTTTCTTCACAAGTTTTACATTTCAGAGAGCAATCTTTTTTAAAAGTAATGAATGAGAATGTTAGAAATAATAAAAAGAAAAGTAAATTACTTGAGCAAATTTATTATTTAAGATTGAAATACATTCCATCAGGACATTTACAATTTTATAATAGAATCATTTGACCGTCAATACATTAAGTACACTACATACTATTAATATCTATGTTTTTACAATTAGGTAAAATTATTCCTGAATTCTAGCAGATCATAGTGTAAACATTATAAAAATATAAAGGTTAATTTGACTGAATATTTTTGTTACAATCAATTGAAGGAATAACAGAACCACCTTCTATAAGGACATATCCTTACTTTGGATAGATACAAAACAAATTCTCTCTATTGATATATACAAAGCAAGGATCTTAATTATCATAGCTAACATAATAGAATCCACCAAGATAAACTTAAAGTGTTGAATAATAAACATTTGGGTCATCAAAAAATTCATAAGTTCCACCTAAAATTATATCATAAAATAATAGAGAGTTGACAAATTAATTCTATGGAACTTATAGTTCAATTTCATCTTAGATATAATTGAGAATGATTCTTAACTTAATAGAGATTAGATTTTCTGAATATTTCAAAGATTATACTTCTAATACTAATTTTGATAAAAATTACTTTATTTAAATCAATCAAAAAAATTAATTATTAAATTGAATTTAAGTCAAAGGTAAAAATTGACTTCGTGTGGTGAATAAAAATTGCATAAAGCGAAATTTTTAACATACCTTCCCTTTGTCATTGAAAAATTATTTGATATTTAACTGTCTTTATGAAAAGATTGAAGTATTTAAACTGATTTAACTAAAAATCAAATGACAAATAACTCAAATTTTAATTTATATGTTAAATTGCAAATTAATTCAAATTTAGATACAGTTTAGAATCTTAATTTCTTACAAAATTCCTTTTATTAAATTTGTCTATTTTTTGGAAAAATAAAATTTTTTAAACCATCACTTGAATACTAAATAATTATCAATATCTTTAAATAATCATTTGTCATGAAGTTCCTTAAAATAAATGAAAATTTTTAAAAAAATTTAATTTCTATTACATTTGAATTATTTTAAAAATAATTTAAAAGAATTTGAATAAAAATTGAATTTTTTTGACAATCTTGAAGAATTGCTAACAAATAATTAATTTTACATAAGATATTTGAGTTCAAATAATTTATCTAAGTATTAGGAAATTTTTAGCAATATCCATCCTTCGAGCAAGCCTCTAAAAAATATTTTTCATCAAGATGATATGATTTTATACCCAAAGTGAAAAGAATGTTCTTATTGCTAATAATTGCAATGAGCTAGTAAAATTATTGTATACATTTCTGAAACATATTCGCAGAAAAAGAAATTTTTATGACAAAAGGATATTAGTTTAAAGCTTAATTTAAATTTATTATTGCTTTACCTTTATTTAACTAAAATCCCTTCAATTCATTAAAGGAGAAATTAACTTGATCTTAAATATTAAAAGTTATACTTGGATTAAATTTATTTACAAAAAAATGTTAATTTCCTTCTAATTCTTTTTTGTAATCTAAAAAGTTAAAATCTGCAATCAATTTTAAGTCTTCTTGTGAAAATTCAAATAACAAACTTGAAAAAGATCTCATGCTTAAATCTCCTATTAATCATATTCATACAATTCATTAAAAAATTTTACATTTTAAAATTACCTTAAATTATCCAGTTGTTTGTCCCTAATTTGCCACATAAGGGATAGCTGCTAGGAAATAATGGTGATTGAATACCAATTATCAATTATGGGTTATTTAAATTAAATGCAATGATATTTTTAATATAAGAAGTATAAAAAGAATTTTGCTCATATTATTACTTTACTAAAAGAATAATTCCTAAGTAATCATAATAAAAACCAATCCAAATATCTTTATTTGGTTCTATGTGAGCTTTCAATAGAACATTTTAAGAGGAATCAATAAATTAAAGCTCAAGAAGTAACTGACTATTAACTTAAGAAATTATAGAAAATGCATGATCATTCTCGTTTTTTAAATAACAAATTGAGTACACATCATTAGGTTAGAGATTGATTAAATTTAAATTAAAATTTAAAGAGAAAAAAAAAGAGTTTGAGGATTGTCCTATTTTTAATGAATCATCTTTAATTGCATACTATTATTCATTATTTGTATTTTATTTTTAGCAAGTTATTTAACTGAGATCTAATTGAAACTTTTGGTTTTTTTAATTGGTTATTTTCATATAATTTTAGACACATTTTGTTCCATCATTAAAGTTTTTCTTATCACAAGACCCTTATTAATATTTATACCAACAAAGTAAATTAAATTAAATTTATTAAAACTAATTTTACCTTCATAATTTTAAACATTCAATATTTCGCAAGAATTTGCATCTTTACAGGTTTTACAATATGAAAGGCAATTGAGACATTAATTTTTTTATAAGTCAAAGTATTAGCCTTATGGACAAGTGCATTCACTTTGGTAGAATCTATCTCTTCCTATGTTTAAGTCTGAATCACATTCTCCTTAATTAGGAATAAAAGAACATGTTTAAGATTTGGCATCTGGTAAATTTTGAAAAGGGCTTTAGCAACTAGATTTACAAGTAAAATTTTATCCTAATTCTAAAAAATCTGAAGTGCTCCCACAAAATAAGCATTCTTCATCATTTATTTTTAAAAGGCAATCATCACATTATTAGATGAGCCCTCCTAAATAAACTTTTAGAGATCCTATATTTACTTTCCAAACTGGTTCTACTATGTTGGCTAGCCATATTGTTGTTTATTTATAAATATTAGTGTTTTTTAAATAAAATGTAGATTCTAAATTTCCATTTATATACAAAAATCTTATAAGCTAATTAAATTTAAATTAAATGACAATTATCATTCTATGCCACTTATTTAATTCAAATGGCTTAATAAAACCTACTCTGATTTGTTCATTTTCATCAAGAAAAGTATCATAAAAAATTGGGTTAATAGTAAATCCGAATTAGTAAAAAGTTTTTTATAAATTTAATGACTTTTCAAAATCATAATATTAATAAAGTAATTAAAATATAGTATTTGATTTTGTTTATGAATTAGCACTAATATGTAAATCTAAGGATACTATAACCCCTGCTTCTAAATCTAATATCTAATTTAAAATAATTGCACCAAAATATTTTAATTCAAAGTATGGATATTTAACAGCACACTAATGCGATTTGAAATTTATTTAACACATTTTGAAATTTTCACTCAAGTTATTGAAAAAATTAAAAGATGAAGCCATAAAAAAATCAAAATGCAGAAAAAGCTTAGGTAAAATAAACATTTCGAATTAAGATAACTCTTTTAAAGGTCCTTCATTAGAATTATTTGATTATCCAATAAAAGCTAAAACCTAAATTATTTAATAAAAATTATATGGTAATAAATTATAAGTTTATAAAATTTTACCTACTTAGATACTGCACAAGACCTGCTATATGGATAATAGCTAGAAGATCCATAAAAATACTAAAAATTTTAATTATCAAATACAGTAAAATCAGGTGTCTTAATGAGTTGTTATGTTATATAACTATCTTATTCATAAATAATAGTGTAGTAAATAAAGCTTTTATTACTAAACTAATCTTATAAGTTAATTCCTATCCTAATAAAAAACCATTTTTCTAATAAATAAACTTTGAATTACTATGTGATATCTAAAATAGGCTAATTTTCATCTAAAATGGTGCATTATATTTACAATTTAATTGGATTATAAGCTATTCTAATTATATTTTTTGAAGCACTGTTTCTCGCTTATAGAAGCAAATAACTTTGGTCTGATTTCCCTATAAGTCTGTACCACCCAACTATGGTAATCTAAAATATGTTAGGCTACTAATCTTGAAGGATTGTAACCCCTTCTTCTTGCTAATTTATTTACATAAGCTCACAACTAAAGTACTTGATAGTAGATAGAATGGGTATCATGTGTGGACAAGATGATTAGACAATAGTTATTTTGATCATAAAAAAAATCAAAGTAAAAAATGTTTATTTCATAATATTTACAAAAGAAAATTGATCTTTATTTATCTTCTTTTTTATCAAAATTTCTGGGGCTAATATCAATTTATTTTTTTAAAAATTCTGGATACAGATTTTCTATTTAAAAAAAATTAATCAATAAGAAATAAATTTTACTTTTATTTCTAAAAATGAAATTAAATGTAACATTAGAAAATTGTTATTATAATAGAAGTTTTAAATAATAAATAGAATTGAATTGAAAAAGGAAATAGATTTAGTATTGAACAAGGATTCTTTTAGCTGGAATATTTATCGATATTAAGAAAAATAATTGATTCCCCAAAATTCAGGGACAAGATTAATTTGTGTTGGTAAAATTTATTATTTTGTTTGTAAAGAAAAGTATTTTTTAAGAAAGCTTGACCTAAAAAATTACATTTAAATTAAGCAAACATAAATTGAATTAAAAACTACTTTTTTGAAACAATTTTGATCAAATTTTATTTTATTAATATAATTCAGCAAAATTTATTTAGCAAATGTTAATTACATACAATTAATTTTCATATAAATTAATAGTTTATATATATTTTAATTGATTTAAGTTTATTATCTATCTACAATTAGTTTTTTATTTCATTAATTATTAGTTAGTTTAGGCGTAGAAATTATTTAATTTAGTGTGTTTTAGTGTTATAATTAAGGTTGTAGTAGTTGCTAGTATTTTTTTACTTTTAAAGGAGAATCTTATTGGAATTTATATATTATAGGTTGTTCTTAGGTTAATTTTTTGTTAATATATGGAGCAATACCTTTTTATAATTTTATGTTTTGATGAAATGTTTTAGAAAAAATGTTTTAATTAATTCTTGCATTTTGTTATGATTTTTATTGACTGGATTGTCTATCTGATGAAGCTGCCCTCTTAACATCTGATTAATTACTAGCAGATTTTATTAAGATCATTTAATTCATCTCTTGAGAAGAGGAATTATTTTTGATGACAAATGATTTTTATTTTTTTGAAGACAGAGAGGGTTAGTTCTACTTTTCAATGAAAGAAGCTTCTTTTTCATCTTCACCAAATTCATTTTTAATATTTTTAGGCTTAAAATATGAAGATAACTGAATTTTAAATGATTTTGATTTCTTTTTTAATGGGGATGTTTAAGAGAGAGATGATATATTATGTTAATTAGATTATTCTAATTGCTAATTTTGTGATTAGAAATCAGTTTACTATGTACTAAGTGGCTAAATCTAGTAAGGAAGTTAGCCTTGATCTTCAAAAAATTTTTTGCTTGAGAAATTATTATTCAAAGACGTTCTTGTAGAGTGACAAAATTAAAACTTGATAGGAGAATCTTTATTATCATGAAGTCTTAAATGCTACTTTTTTTGTTAATGCTTCCCTTGCTTTTCAAAAAGAATCTCTGCATTTTTAAGGGGTATACTACTAAAGTTAGATTTATTTTCTAAATTTTGTTAAGACCTAAAATTTGTTGTAGAATTCATGTTATAAAGAGAAGAATAACTTGGTTTTTTACTTTAAATTAATTTTGGAGTATTAAGATTAGATGTACTCATTCTGGAATTGTCAGAAGATTCATAATTAATATCTAACTTTAGGATATTTTTTAATCTTTTTTGATATTTTTTACTACCATCTTCTGTTGTGCTGCTATTATAATAATCTTCTATACTTTTTATTAGATTTACATCCTCAGTCATTTCAGTATCTTTTTTTGTATTTTTAGATATTGATTTGACTAAAGTGATTGAATTATTTTAAGGCTATTACTACTATTTAAATTGGTAAAGTTTATCCATTAGCTCTAATTTAAATTGATTATTTTATTTTTTATGTTCACTGATAAAATATTTATTTTCTTGCTATTTTAAGTTGACACTGCTTTTAGTTCTTTGTATGGAATTTAATAAAGAATTTTAAGGTTATTCATTTACAGAATTAAATTATTAAATTGTTTTAGTATTTATTAAATCATCATTAACTATTAATAATTAAGATTTCCTCAAATTTAAAAGAGTTGATCTGCTGTCCAAACATGCTAAACTCTTTATTTTATGAATTGATCCTGATAAATTTTCTGCTTAAAAATTATCAGATTAACTCATATTTCTGCATGTTTAAATATGATTTAGTGTTGGTTAAGCCTAAATTCTTAATTTTGATAAAGAGGATATAGCTTGCCTATTAGCTTAAAGCTCTAACTAAGGATTAGATTACTATTTTAGCACATTTTCACTTTAACTAATGTCATACATACTTCCTGCATACATAAATTTTTCATAAGGAAGACGATATTATTTGCTCAGAGCAATAGCAGTCTTTTTTCTAATACTATTCTTCAATTCAGTGTATGAATTAAGTTCTACTCTTAAAATTTTTGATCTTTTAGCCTATTTATCTCCATGTGAGAGATGGTCCTCTTCTTCCTCTCCAAGTTTGAACCACCTATTCATAAACTTTTCTTTAGAATTCTTACTAATATGAGCATTTTTTTCTAATATTTATTACTCTTCATCTGTATTTATTTACTTATTAGAGTTGTTTATGTTTATCTTTTCTTGGGAAGAAGATTGAGTTATTAATTATTGAGAGCTTTAAGATTTTTATTATCCATTTTCTTCTTAGTTTGGAATTTCATTAATAGAATTTATATTTTGAATACTAGCTTGGTTTTAGTGATTCTAAAACTTTAAACTATTATTACTAATTAAATTATTTGTAGATTTCGATTTTGCTTTATTAAGTTAAATTTTTTATAATTTTTTCTATTTTTAAGCTGACAATAATCCTATTTCATCATCATCATCATTTTAATCTGTTTAACTCTTAATAACATCTTCTAAAACATTTATGGAGTAATTTAGTTCCTTATTTTTTATCTTCTCACAAACATCAACCTCATGAATTTTCAAAGCACTTGTCATGAACCTATAAGTTTAATACTTAGAAAGCTAATTCTTAATACCTTCAATTCTCTTTTTTAGCTATTCCTTTTTCATTTTTATATAGCTTTAAAATTATTACATATATTATTCTTCACATAAAACCTTAGTCTCTAAATCAGTCCTATTAATGATCATTAACTCTCCACCATCTAAGCTAGAACAATATGCACTTGTATAACGTAATTCTCCTTAAATCAACTCAATCTCTCCAAATAATTCACCCTTCCCTAAAACACTTATCTATATATAATATTTGATATTTTTAAAAATAAATAAGTGAATTTTCTTGAATAAGTAAATTACTTTGATGTCTAAACTCTTTTTTTCTCCTCCTGTCAAGTATTAATTCTTTTTTTCATGAGTCTTAATAACATGTTCTATGGTTTTATATACCTATTTAGTATTTAAAATATATTTTATTATTAGAATTTTAATTTATAATTTATATCATCTAAAATGTTAATATAATGAGCATCTAAGACAACAATAAATAAAATAAAATATTACAGTAAATTCACCACTCTTAATGACAAAACAGGAGTTTGAGCTTTATCCTTCTAAAAAAACAGGTTAATTTTTCTAATATTGTACATAAAATGCATTCATATGAAGATGCCTAATTGTATTTTTTGGTAGTCTGCTAAACAAAGGAGAGTTAGCAAGAAACCTCATTTACATGTTTAGCTTTTCTTCTTCTTTTTCTTTAAGAGCTAAGTTAAATATCTTTTTATCTATTACACCAAAATGACAATCTTCTTTGCACATAATTGTGGCTAATCTTTTACTATTTTTAAGTAGTGCTAATTCTCCAAAAGAATCTCCCGTTCTTAATTCTTTTACCATTTGCAAAGGATCTTTCTCATATTGATGATTTTATTCCAAAGATAACTCTAATCTTTTTTGTTTAGGCATACGAATATAGACACCTACTTTTCCAGATATAATAATATAGAACTTAGTTCCAATGTCATCTATTTATATAAATTATGTTAGCATTGATATGATAAAAAGCTATAAACCTTAAATTTTTGTATTAATTTAAGCAATATTTACCTATGTTAAAAACAGGTTAATCTTTGGCTTAATATTCATACTTCATATACATGCAACAAAGTCTCTAAAGTTCATCATCACCATCTTCTTCTTTGTATTGTTTGAATAGACCTATATGATTTGTTTCCTATTGCAAAAAGCTAACCTAAACATCTGCTCTGCTGGAAGAAGGCGTTTTTAAGATCTCTATTATTTACTAATTATAAACATAAGTTAATTGTATTGACTTATATTCAAGATATTTTTAATGTAAATATATCTTCAAATTATAAAATTCATCTATTTACTTTAAGCCTATCCTATTAAACACTCATTATATCTAAAATATGTTGCTATTCTACAATAAATATTAGCTTGCTAGAGGAATTTAAATCCTTTTTCTAATGGTTTAATTTACTGTTAGTTTTGAGCAAATTAATTATCTTAAATTTTTAATTAAAAAGTTTGTGATGCATAAAAACTCCTTTCTAAATTACTTCAGTATTATTTTCGGGTTTTGTTTAATTTATGGATAGATGATTTTTATAAGCTGATTATTATCTCACTGAATCTTTGTGATCAAAACATTATTTTTACAAGCAAATTTAATTAAAAAGGATTTAAAAGTAATGTAAATCAAGGCAAAAATACTTTCTGCAAAACCTCTAATTATAATAAGGTTTTTTCTCTCACCAACCAATTTTCTTATCGATTTTAAAATGGAAAAATCCAAATAACTAGTAAATTTAATATTTATTTCTAGATTATTTTTATTGGAAAAAAGATTAATATCAATTTCAGTGTGTATATATTTTTTTTTCTTTTTTAAATAATAAGACAAAATTTATTTTAATTTAGAACAAGGATTGGGTTAGATAGAATAATTGCTTACATTTGAATATTTATCAAATAGCTTCATAAATTTTATGTTTCTTATTTAACAGCTTTCAAAAATAGCATTTGATTCAAGTTATGTTGGATTTTTTTTCTGTATTCATCTAAAATTTATGTATATTTTTATAGTTAATGAAGATATTTATTTTCACATTTCTTCAAATATTATATAAAAATTCAGATAATTTTAGCTTTTAATTAACGCATGTAAATTAAAAATTAAATCTTGAATTTAAATAAATAATTCTTAATTTCATAAAATTATTATTTTTAATAATCTAATTTAGAAAAATTTATTTTTTTTGTTGGCCTTTTAAATGAATAACTTTGAATGTATTCATTTTATTGCTTTTATATTTAAAATTAAAAGTCAAAAATCTTTATAAATTGAATAGAAATTAATAATTTAGTTCATTTATTTTAAGATAAAAATAATGATAAAAGTCAGAATCAAAGTTCTTAATTATTAATTGCTATTAATAAAAATTAAAAGCGATATGACAAAGGTTATGTTAATCATAATAAAATAAGAATTTTATTACAATTTAAAATTTAATCTAAGAAGCATCAAAAATAGTGAAAATATTTTATGAGAATTTAAAGAAACATGTTTTAAGTTCTAGAAAAAATAATATTTATCCAATATTATTTGTTCTTGAATAATTGTATTTAAATATTCATTAGATCTTGACATGATTAATATTTTAATTAATGATTTATCAAAAAATATTAAAAACTTTAGTTTAATAAGAATTAATCAAAACTATTCTATCAGAATATTTATTTTATTTAAAATAATTTAATTTTAATTTATTTAAATCGAAGCAAAATCATTTTTATTCAGTGATAAATTAAATTTTAAATTTATTTTATATTAATTAAAGAGATTAATTAAATTTAAATACAGTAATATTTTGAAGTGATGATTTCTCTGATCAAAAAAATAATTAACAGCCAGCTTTTTTTTATATTTCAATTTTTTGTGATCTTTTTCTGCTTACTTATTTTTATATGGCATCTGATTATTTTTTATTTTTTCTTATAAATATATAGAAATAATTGTAAGCTTTTATATTACTTCTATGAAAATATTTTTTTAGATTTAGAAAAATTTTAGAAAACAGATTTCTATCAAATATGTTTATATAAATTCTTGACAGAAAAATTTTTTAATTTAAATTTTTATCTTCAGCATGTACTTTTTTCTTTATTAAAAATACAAGTTTTAAAATATTTAAAACTGTATAGGAAAAATAATGGATAAGCAAATAAAGCAGATAAATGTGGAAAGTTTAGAATTTTATTAAAAATTAGAAAAGTTGAAATGAAATGGATTATTCTTTCATATTTCATTTTTTCTTACACTCAAAAAATATTGATTTAAATCAAATTTGGTAGTAATTTTTTTCTTAAAGACTTCTTTGCTAAAATATTAGGTTTGAAAAACCAAATTTTTAATTAAGTTTTTCCCCTAATTAATTAAAGATTAGTGTTTATTAAAATATGATTCAGGTAGTATCTTATTATTTTAAGGGATAAATAAAATTTAAGGATTACACTTTATTAAATTTGATATAAATAAGAGTAAAATTTGAAATTATCATCAAGGAGTAAATAGCATCTAATAATTTTTGTTTAATGCTTAATTGAATATGGTGAGAAGATTCTTTAGGTTATTTTTATTTTATATTGTTTTTCTTAAATTATTTGGTTTTAAAAATTAAGAAGTGTATGTAACATTAATTAATGTAGTGATTAAAAATGCTGAATAAATTTTCTAATCTCAGAATAATAACCATAAGTTGTTAAATTTCTACTAACTAGTAATTAATTCAATATAAATAAATTAATATACTAATTAATTAAATAACATAATCAATAAACATAAAGAACACTCTAACAATCTCCTAAAATGACTTCATTGCTTCAAAAAAATACTTAAATAAAATAATTTATACTCTTCTAAGTAATAAATTTCCTTCTTATTCAATTTACTCAAGGTAAAATATTTTCAATTTTACAAAAATTGTGTTTATATTCAAAAAAATTTCATGATTAACAGGATTAGAAGTACTTTATGATGTTAATTTTACTTAGTAGACTATTGACTGTGATAGCATGTTTTCTAATCAATGGAGCCCAATCGGAGTTCCTTATATTAATGGCAGTTAATGCTCGTTATCATGCACTAGAGCTGATACAATTCAGAATGTTTCTCTCTTTAGTTTAAATTCTGTTGATTATCCAAATGGATTTTAATTGCAACAGTAAATGACACAACCCTATTCAATAGTAGGTGCAGATATTGTTTATTCTTTAGATTAAAGTCAAATGCAAATAAATCTTAAAGATGGTTCAAATACTATATCAACTCAGACTATTGGAACAACTAGAGAAGTAGGATAATTTGGTATTAATTATTAAGTAAATTGTCCTTCATATTCATCAAATAGAAGCACTTATATTGCCTCACTTGTTTATAAGTAGAAATTAAACTCAAATAGTATAATCTTATAATTTTAGTAATAGTAACTCAGTTCAACACAAAGTGATAATTTAATGGGTATTGCTTAAATTAGATTATGGACAAACTGCGTATAAAACTGTGATGTATGTACTGATAGTACAAACTGCTAAAAATGTTTTCTTGGCTTTACAGTAACTTCTCTTCCAAATGGATAAAGAGTATGCCAGCAAACACAAACACAAACTGCTTGTCAAGCAAATTGCAATCTTTGCACAAATTCTATTGATAACTCTGTTTCTATTTGTGATAATTGCACATATGGATATTATTTGAATGGTAGTAATGTCTGCTCACCTCTTCATGCATGCCCTATAAGTACATTCTTATTAAATATTATCATTTTTTTAAAGATTGAATAGTAGATAATTTTAATTTAATCTTTTTAAACTAGATTAAATGTATAGTTATACTACCAATACGTGTGTTAATTATACTAATAGTTGCTATTTATAAACATCTTACAAATCAAACCAATGGACCTCTTGCAATGGGTTAGTTGATCCTGGTAACTATAGATGTGACATAAATTATGGAATCTTGTTTTATGAATGGTAAAACTACAAATTAGTTAAATGTGGATGCCCAGACCCTTATTGTTCATCATGTTTAAACACAGGTTAGTGCTACTAATGTCTTCCTGGTTATTCTATAGGGGGTTCATCAAGTGTATGTACTTATGATGGCTCATGCCCTGCAAATTATTATTATGACTCTAATTAATTAACATGCTAACCTATTTGCTCTGCTAATTGTGATTATTGCACTGCTAGTAGTTGTGTTTACTGTAAAAGAGATCAAAACTATTATATCCCTTCAAGCAATAAGAAAAATTGCCTAGTTTGCAGTATTCCAAATTGCAGTAAATGCAATAGTTCAGGTAAAAATTATAAAAATTCATCAAAATTTGATTTCTTATTCTTATCTTAAGAGCTTATATTTGAAGATTGAGGTGTAACAAAATTTAATAAAAAAAACCCCAAAATAAATTTATCGAATTTCACCACTTTTTCCAATTTATCAATCCAGTATAATGCTTTTAATTTTTGAATGATATTGGTAAATTTAACTAATCCAATCAAGAAGTCTTATTTTAATAATGAAATTGCTGGATGTATATTTCATATCTTTCATAACTATTATCCATGCATACTTACATAATTTTAAATAATATTTCTGAAATAAAAAATACTAAGAATGTTCTTTATTCTTTTAGATATTCTTAACTCAATTAATTTTTATTTACTTACTTCCTTCTCATAGATATTTAACAATATTTTTCTTCAATCATATCAAAATTTGTTAAATTAGGCAATTTAAATAATATAATTTTCTTAAAACTCCATTCTTCATTTACAAATACTCTTGATAGATTACTTAGTATGCATTACTTGAAATATTCAAAATATTATTTCAACTTTTTTAGATTATAAATTTTTATTTTATTATTCAAAAAATTTTAAAAAAAGCTACATTTTTATTTAAATTATTTAAGGAACTTGTTCAGTATGCAATACAGGATTCTATTTATCTACAGATTATTTAAAATGTGAGACCTGTTAAGTAAGTAATTGTAATTAATGCCTTTCTTTTAGTAATAATTGCCTGACTTGTGTAAAGAATTATACAAAGGTATCTAATTAGTGTTATTGCAAATAAATAAACAGTTGTTAAGTATGCAGTACCACAGATGGAAGTATTTGTTTATAGTGTTATTAAGGATATACTCTAAATACATCTCTAAAAACATGTAGCTGTACATTATAAGGGTGCAGTTAATGTAAATAATATGATGGAAATAAATGCTAATCTAATACCTGCATATCAGGATATTAGTTTGATTCTGTATCTGAAACTTGTTTATGTGGAGTTTAAAATTGTGCTGTTTGTAATAGTTCGAATGGATTAATTTGTAACTAATGCATAACTGGATATTAATTAATAGGTAATTCTGTATGCTAATGTAATGTAGCGAATTGCTCTTCTTGTGATCCTCAAAACGGGAATATATGTTTTACATGTAATAGTGGATACTCATTAAATTCTTCAACAGGTTTGTGTGAATCTAATATTCCTTTTTGCTAAACAAATAATACATCTGATATCACTATTTGTGATGTTTGCAAATAATATTTTACTCAGAATTAAAACAAAACTAAATGTATTCCTACTTTGGAAAATTGCTCTTCTATTGATGCAAATAATAAATGTCTTCAATGTGTTTAAAATTATATTTTGAATACTGTTAATAATACATGCTCTTGTCAAGTTGAAAATTGTTAGAAATGTGATCCAAATGATGGAAGCTATTGTAATACTTGTAAGAATTATTATATTATTAGCTCTTCTAATTAAAAATGTATTTCCTCAATAAATAATTGTAATCAAATCGATGCAAGTGGGTAATGTCAGTCTTGTATTAATGGATACAAGTTAGATCAGATAAATAACATTTGCATTTGTGGTGTAAATAATTGCAGCTAATGCAATTAGACTGATGGAAGCTAATGCATTACTTGTGATAATTATTACAATAAAAGCCCATCTAATTAAGAATGTATTTCTTCAATAAGCAACTGTGGCTAAATTGATAGTAATGGTGTATGTAAGTCTTGTATTAATGGATACAAGTTAGATCAAGGAAGCAACTCTTGTATTTGTGCTGTTAATAATTGCAGCTAGTGTAATTAGACTGATGGAAGTTAATGTGTTATTTGCAATAATTATTATAACAAAAGCTCATCTAATAAAGAATGTGTTTCCTCAATAAGTGATTGTAATCAAATTGATACAAGTGGGTAATGCCAGTCTTGTATTAGTGGATACAAGTTAGATCAAATAAATAACATTTGCATTTGTGGTGTAAATAATTGCAGCTAATGTAATTAGACTGATGGAAGTTAATGTATTACTTGTGATAATTATTATAACAAAAGCTCATCTAATAAAGAATGTATTTCTTCAATAAATAATTGTAATCAAATCGATGCAAGTGGGTAATGTCAGTCTTGTATTAGTGGATACAAGTTAGATCAGATAAATAACATTTGCATTTGTGGTGTAAATAATTGCAGCTAATG
>JH720358.1:0-11708 GCA_000231825.2 Tetrahymena elliotti 4EA
CTATTTTTTATATTTGATTTTGTTTTGCATAATTTTTTGAAAAAATAATTTGATTATTGATAAAAATTGCTGGTAAAAAAGTATCAATGAGAACTGAAAAAAATGTATGAAAATTAAATGGCATATTTTATAATTGAGATTTAGTATTGGTGTTTTAAAATGGTTACAAGATACTAGGAGGCAAAGATAATTAAATGAAAGATTGTGATAGAGAATATCTAAATAAATAAAGAGATTCTTTCAAATAAAAAGATAAATAATTGAATTAATTATTTTAGATAGAAAAGAAAAGAAAGAAAGAAAAAAGTAATTAGCAACAATTAAATAAATAGAAAAGTAAAATGGATACTGAAGTTTCAAACCACAACTACAGTCAAGTCGTTGCTTATTTGAACAGAGCTACTTCTTCTTGCATCAAGAAGTGCGACTCTCTCAACAACAACGGAACTCTTTCTTCCAAGCAAGAAAGCTGCCTTAGTAAAAGATTGATTATTAAGACATTTGATATAAAACATATTTAGTCATCAAAAATTTTAATTATAATTTTATTTTATTTTAGAAACTTGCGCTGAAAATCATGCTATTGCAACTAAAATTCACGCTGAATATATTAGAAAGCTTGCTGAATCTAAGTACTTGTGAGATTGAAGTTTGTTGAGTCAAATAAACAAATCAAAATATAGTTAAAGTGTAAGCGCTTAGCGTAAAACAAGTAGCAATTATGGGAATAAGAAAAAGAAGCATCAATTGATTCATTAATGAATGCACAAATAAATAGCAGTTTGATTAGAAAAAAGTTAAATTAGCTCTATCTAGTTAAAAGAAGATATATATCTTATTATTCATATTGGATGTCATTATGCATTTTTTCTGTTTTTTCAATCATGAATACTCCTTTTGCGTCTTATCAATCTTACTTTTCAACTCAAAGGCTCTCTTTAAAATCCAATTCAATCAATTAGATGATTTTTCTCTCATTCATTCATTATCCTTGAATATTTTTAAAAGAATATTTCAGTTTATTATTTACAAAATAAAAATATGAAATAGAATTTAGCTAATCTATTAAAGTTAAAAAAGTGATGCTTATATAAAAACAAATCAAGCAAACTAAGATCAAGCATATAGTCATAATACAACAGGAATCATTCTTAAAATATCATTAAAAAAGCTTATATTCATTCAATTAGAATTTATGTATTATAAGCATATCTATCTGTCATTTGGTCAGATATCTTTTTTTAATATTCAAAAGCAAAGATATTTTAAATGTTAGTTTATTAAAAATAATTAAATAATTTTAATCGTTTAAAAGTCAAATTTTAATTTAAATTTATCAACAAATTTAGAATTATTTTAAAAAATTCTATCTAAAATTCATTAAAACTGTTGTTATTATCTCTATTGCTTTTTCTATTAAAAATTGAATTTAAAAACATTCAGTCATTCTTCACCTTAAAAAATATATAATAGATAAGAATTATCTGATTAATAAATAAATAATAGTTTTTAGATAAAAACAAAATACTTTCTAAATAAATAAACAAAATATTTTTTAAAAAATAACCTTTGTCAATCAAAAGCAACATTTAATTTATGTAAAAAATTTAATTTGTAAAAAGAAAAGTTATTTTTTTGGATATCTTTAAAAAATAAGAAAATTTAAAAAGAAAAATTTTAATTTAAAAAATAATTTTAATAAAAAATATCTTTGAATGCAACAAAAAGCAGCTTTAATTAAAAATAAAAAATTTAATTAAGGCATTTATGATTTTGGTTAAATAGATGAATAAGATAGTTAGATAGATTATTAAGTTTTTGTTCAAAACAGATAGATAAACAGATTGAATCTATGTTAATATTTTTAAAGTTATAATTTTATTTATTTATTTTCTAACTAAATTAATTTTTACTGATTCTCATGATCAGCTATCGCTTATTTGATATTTCTTATAATTAAAATTTCCTGTTTTCTTGGACTTATTTAGATGGTTTAGATCTGAGAATAGATGAGAAACGATTTTATTGAGAATTACTAAAATGGTAAATCTACCATTTTAATTAATTAAGAATGTAATATTTTAGGTTGATTTTATGATAAATTAGTTAGCAATAAAAGAGTGTAAGCAGTAAAATTATAAAAATCAATAGAAATTTAATAATTATTTGATTTTTTGTTTATTTAGTAGTGTAATTTTAATTTTGCAGAACCTATTTCAATAATTAAACAAATGATTTCCACTGAATAAGAAAGGCTTACGATTTTCCCTTAAAACTATTTGATTAACTACTCATCCCTTGATCAAGACTAGGATAGATTTATCTAATAAGGAAGTTTCGTCTAATGGCAAGCCCAGGAGGAGGATGATGATAATGAGAGTCCTCATTTTTTTGGTGGCAAAATAGCTGGATATGATAACTTTAACGATACTTCATACGAATTTCAACAAGAAGAAATAAGTTAAAATAGACTCATAAAACCTATTCAAGTAAAAGAAGGAAGGGCTCATACAGAGCATACTAACTTAAGAACAGAATCAGCTGAAAGACTCTAAAATTATGCTCAAACGAATACTCTAAAAAAGTTAGGAACTCTTCTTGATAGCATTGAAAATATGAATAATAGTATAAACACATCTAAAAGAGGTAGTAAATTGGCTAGCAGAATCACCAATAGAAGTACTAAATCTCGTGAAAAAGATAATTAGTTAAAAAGAGAGAGATCAAGTTATTGCGAGACTAAAAATTCTTTTTACTGCTCAGATAATATAAAAGTTTAAGATGTTAAAAATCCATAAAAAGATGATATTTAGTTGATTACTTGTAATTAATAGTAAAGAGAAGATAATTAAAGTTCACAAAAAATCTTTAAAATATTGTAACCTAGTAATGAAAATAATCCTACTTAGAATCCAAACTAGACAAGCAAAGTTAACAAGCTTTTAAAGTTATTGAGAAGTGATAAATATAATTAAAATTATGGAAAACACAGCATTGAAAATAAGATGAGGGATAAATAAAATGTTAATTCTATCTAAAAGAAAATTTAATCATAGAAATTCATTAACAAAACATCTCTTAAACATATTGAATATCCTATTCATTTAAATTCTGTTAATGAATAAGTTCATTCTAATACTTTGAATAATTCTTCTTTAAAATTATAAGAATCTATGGTTAGTAATGGAAGTCATCATCTTCTTAATAATCAAACATTTCAAACCAGATATTAGCTTTACAGAAATGAGATCATTGAGAAAAATTAAATTAAAAATAATATTTTATCAAGCAAAACAGCATTTAATGTATGTGAGCAATATCTAAAGAAAAGACACAGTTTACTTTAATAAAAAGTTCCTATAAATACTCAGTGTAATAACACTAATATAAATACTATTAATACTCAACAATATAGAAATAGAAGCATCAGCTATTTTGAAGAGAAAATGTATAATTTCATATAAAATTATTAGAAAAAAAACAATAATAGATATTTTGAGATCATGTCATATTTATTTGAAAAATATACTTCAGAAACAAACTAAAATTAAAAGATGAAACATAAATAAAATTTAATGCAATATTATAATATTCTTAAATAGCAGAGAGAATTTATTCCTTCATTAACAAATAAATTAACTCCTGGTGAAAGAGAGCTCTCTACTTAAAATTAAATGAATGAACATTTATAAAAAATACTCAATCAAGAAAGGTTGAAACAAGATTTAGTTAAAAAAATACAAAGTTAATAAATTATAAAATTAAATCTATCAAACTAACTTCCATCATTAACGTATAATACTAAAAGTAACCTAAATAATAGTGCTATTGTTACCTTACCCAAAAAGAAGGTTTTAGTAGCTTCTTAGTCTTCACCTGAAAAAAAATTTAGAAGTATAAGTTAATATTTGTAGTCAAGTGAAAGCGAATAGACATTTGATACTAATAATCATACAGATAGCTCACAATAACATTATTTTCCTAAAAACATCTTGTCTAAAATACCCTCAAAACATAACTTTGAATTGATTTATAAAACACCAAAGTCTCAGTCAGTAGAAAAACTTCATTAAATTTAGCACAATAATTAGAATTTTATTTAAAATTCCTACAAAAATCATCTTGAGTAAAGAAAAAATATTCAAACTGTGAAGCTTCCAGTAAACTTCTTCAAAAATAAACAATATATTACCTCAAGTGACATTAAAAGCCAAAAGAGCGATTATCCCAAAGATTTAGTAAAAATTTCTAGTCATGTCTTTAAGTAAATTTAATCAAAAGTTCATTTAGATACATCAAGAATATTTTCAAATCTCTGATCTTTAAAAAAATTAAATGTAAATAAATAATATATATTAAAAATAAATTTTCAAACTTTCAACTCTATTAAAATTTATATCTAAATATAATTAAAATATATAGTATCTATCATATGTATGTCAAGTTATTCTATCTTTAAATTTTCACAAAAAAGCTTTGATTCAATTTGTTGAAATTATTTGATAAAAAAATTTCAAAAGAAAACAATTTTGATTAAGAAGAGGATCCATTACATATAATTAAGATATTAATATGACAGTATTTAGATTTAATAATCAAATTAATTTATTTTATTGAAAGAATATGTAATGTTAAATTTATTTTTAGAATGAAAAAAATGAAATTGAATAGATGAATTTTGGATGTGAAATAGTAGTGTAAAGAGATACAAAACTGAGTATTGTATTGATTGTTAGAATAAATGATTTACAAAGTTAAAATAAATTTATATTTATTAAGTATTTCTTAAAATAGTTTGTTTTTGGAATTATTTTGCTTAGTTAAAAGAAAGATAAAAATAAATTATTTATTTATTAAGGAATTTTTCACTTTTTATTTTTTTTTTCATGGAATATTACTGAGATATCGAGTTCTCTGAAGAAACTATTATTATGGGCTATTTGCATACTGGGCCTTGCTCTATTTTTTTCATCATTTCTATTCATAGAGTTACAAATATCTCCATCTTCACCACCTCCAGAGTTTTCTGGAGAGAACAAAAATGGATCTTATTAAAAGTAATGAGGTACTTTTCTTTTTTCTAGAGACCACAACTAAAACTTTTCATATTACTAAGTATCTAAAACGCAATCTGAAAGACTGCGAGTTATTTTAAATTATGGATGAGGTATTAAATTAGTGTTAATGTAATTAGGGTCAGTGGGCATTATATTTGTTGAAAAATGATATGTTTTCTTCATCAAGCTTAGTTACTGTTTTATTTTATATAAATGAGAGATGCATTACTTTTTTCTTTACATAGGAGGGAATGGATTTTTATCATAATATTCATCATAATAGAAATCTCCCTAACTAAATAATGAAAGCCTTCTTTAAGGTTCATTATTCTTTTAGCCTATTGATTAATATTAAATGAGTGTTCTTCTTTAGCTAACATCTTCATCTATTTCTTCTTCTTCAACACTGATTAAATCTTTCTCTTCATTCTTTTTGCTAAAATATTTTAAATTAAAATTATAAAAATGCCTTCAAACTGAATAACTTTACATTAAATCATCGAATCCTACTTATCTACTTTGAGATTTAGGAGAAAGTAAATCACTTTATCCTAATGTACTATGCTTTGTATATGAACTCTAATTGGTACTACTAGAATTCATTAATGAAGAAATGTTAGAATTATGATTTCTCATTTTCTTACGATTCATAATCTAATAATATGATTCCTTATATTACTTCAAGTTTTAAGTCATTTAACCTATTTTCGTTTGTAATTTATGATAATTTTCTATAAGCTACTCATTAGATTTCTCTAATGTCTAATTATATCTCTACAATTTTTTAAGCTAGCTAACTTTTCTCTTGTTTTAATCTAGCCATATCTAAGTCAAATTTTTGTATCTATCTATATCAGTTTCCATCCTAATTTGTTATCATTTAATAAATCTTTTTTAAAATAAAACTCTTTTCAATTATTTTACTAAGAAATCTTTTGATTTCTTTGAGTTCCTGTCCCATATTGCATATTGTCATTTCTCATTTTGTTATTTTTTACAGAAGATCTCTCAGCAAGCAATTGATTTTTCAATTTCTCAACTTCAAATTAAGTTACTTTTTTTGAAAGATGAGCACAATTGTAATCCTCATCATCACTGAAAATATTTTATTATTCCCTAATACAGTCTAATTATTAAAATTTATAATATAATTTCTCTTTGACTAGATTCATTTATTTTATAATTTAAATCATTCAATAAATCTCTTACTTCTCTTCTTAATATTTGATGACAAAAGAGCGTTTTTAAGCTGCTCTATCTAAAATTTAATTTCCTTTTTTTGTCACAAAGAAAAAATGAATAAAATAATATCATTTCAAATAAGAATAAATCTACTTTTGTGCTTTATCTGCATTTTTTATTTTTTTGGTTTAAGGTTTCAATTGATTGTACACTTTTAACTATTTCTTTCTTTAGCTACTCTGTTTCTTCATGTATACGAAATAAAGGAACACTTGCAGTCAAAGCCTTTTTTAAAAGATATTGATGAGATTTAAATAATATTTAGATATAAAATACATCTTTATGAACTGATAACTAATTAGTGTCATTTTATTAAGAATCACTTTCCTTTTATCCTGCATTTTAAATACTATTTTTATCTATTTCTATTTACTAAATTACAGATTCCTTTTCAACTAAAATTTTGCGGATTTCTTTAATCCTTTCTTCTAGTTCGTATCTCATCATTTTTTTAAAGTTTTCATTTTCCTCTGTTTGCTGCTCAATAAGAATTGACTTTATTTTATAAAATTATAAAAATTCTTAGGATACTTCTTCAATAAAATATATTTTTTGATGCTATGTTTTAAATAATAATTCCAACCTTAGATTAAGCAACATTACGATCTTGGGTCATTTTTTCAATTAAAGCTTTCAATTATTGGTTTTCCTAGTTGAAATTTTGAATGAGGACATCCTTTTGATATTCTGATAACTGGTCTATTTAATTATTTAAAGAGAAAGACATGTTTTAAGGCTAATATTCACAATCAATTCATCTCAATTCAAAAAAATATTTAAATTACCTATTGAACCTTGCTTAAATAAAGAGACATTTTAAACTTCTAAATTCATGGATAAGCTGGTATATAAATCTTTATTTTCCTCTTAATAATCTTTAAGCTCTCTCTGAAGATCTATAATTGAATATTTCTTCATTTATTACTAAGCATCCGTAAGCATTTTTGATCCTATAATTGCTTGCTTGATTGATTGCTTGCTTAATTATTTTGTTTAATTTACTTAAAAAATTAGTAAAAAAGTAAAAGTAAAACCAATTAAACAAATTTTATATAGTATAAATAATATTTAATCTAAAATCTATTAAATTAAAAATATATTTATTTATTTCCAAACAAACAAACTAATAAACAACTAACATAATCTATCATTTCACTCGACAAACACATCACATATATCTTCAATCAGTTAATATATCAACAATATTACTCCACATGCACATTAACTACTCTAACCATGCTTACTATTCTATTATTAAGCTTTATATAGCTAATATTATTATTAAACAAATAAAAAACTAATATAATCTATTGTTTAATATAGATATATCTTCAAGCAGTTAATTTATCAACAATATTACTCCATATGCACATTAACTACTCTCATGTCTACTTTAATTCTTTAATCATGTTTACTATTCTATTATTAAGCTTTATTTTGTTAATATTATTATTAAATAGATGTCTGCGCTTATTATATAACTACTGGCATGTTATAATAGAAATTATTTGATAAAATATGAATGGTTATTTAAATACTTTTTTAGTATCTAGAAATATTTGTTGAATTTTAACAAAAATTAAAATATTATCTTAATACAAAAAAAACAAAAATCATTGATAAATTGAAATAGAAACCATATAATAAAATATAACAATAAAGCATCTTTAAGTATCTTAAATCTTTCAAAAGATTACATTGAACAGGAAAAATAAACAAATATTTCAATAGTATTAAAGAGGAGGAGGATTAGGGTTGGGATTGGGGTTGAAAAGTTAACCACCAACAGCTCCAGGGTTAGCAGGGTTGAATTAGGGATTAACCTTGGGTTAAGTTGCAGAGTAAGCTTTGTATTAGAAAAGGGCTAAGGCTAACTATTATGTTAGTAGAAAATAATATTAGTATAAATGAATACATTTTTTTTAACATTCAAATTTAATTTTGTGTGAATTATTTCTTTCTTTCTTGATTGAATTATTAACTAAATTAATTACCTTCAAAAGGATGATGACAATGCTGATTGTTAAAGTAAAAATACGGTAGATTCTGAAACTTAACCAAATACTATACTATGATGGATTTTCTTCAAAACTGCTTCCCCAAGAGTTAACATTAATTAAAAACCATAAAATGTCAAGACCAATAAAGACAGCATTAGCTAATAAGAACTAGTTTTAGATTAAAAATTGAATTATTTTTTCATAATAAAAATGATCATTTTATTGAGATATTAATTTTGTATGTTAAGCCTAATTAAATGAGATAAATATTTACTGCTTTATAGTGATTATGGCTTGTTCTTGTTACCCAAATATAGTATAAGAATAAATATATAGCTACATTGTAGTCCATTTTCATGACACAGTTGAAAATACTGACCCACTATTAAATTTTTATAAACAAATTATTTCCATTTTTCAAAGTAAGTTGTTAAATCATACAGTTATAACAAGAAGAAGCTTTTCAACTTTAGCCTCATCAGGAGTATTGACCTTTGCAGTAAGTCCCTATTGCAAAGGAGAGTATGCGATATTTTAATGCTAATTGTTATTGTTAAAACCTACGTCGTAATGATAATTGTCTTAAGGATAATTATTCATAGTTATATATTAAATTATTTCTTTTGATAAATATCTTTTTCAATATGTTTTTATTTATTTCTTTATTATTATTCTAATTATATTTTCTATTAATTTCATTCATAAAACATTAATATATTCATTCATTGCCTCTTCTTTTTTATTTAATCAACTAATTATTGCCCTTTTTATTTTCAAATTTTTTTCAAATGATTATTTAGTTGCAAACAAGCAATTAAGCACAAAAACAGCTCATTATTTTATATGCTAATGAAAAATTTAACTTATTTGTGTTAACAGAAGCCAAAGATAATAGATATAGAATCTCATATAAGGCATATTTAACTTTTTAAAAAGTATTTTTCCCTCATACTAAACTGCTTGAAGAAAAGCCCAATAACTAATTAAAAAACGATCAATTATAAAATCTTTTTTAAACTTAATTAATATTTTATAAAGTTCAACATTTACTTTTTGATCTATTTTTTTAATTTTAATTTATCATTAAAATTAAAAATATTATGAAATCATTTAAAAATGCATAATTTAAAAGCTAAAATACCAATTTTATTTTCTTAATCCATTTTAAATTATTTCAAATTTATATACTGATTTTGTAAGAAGATTTAGTGTACTTTTAAATTATTTTTTATCTTTTAATTCTAAAAATTTTAAAATCAAGATTTGATATTAAAAACAATTGAAAATTAATTAAAAAATTTAAATAATTATTTTGAATTGTTTGAGTATAGAATCTATTTTAAATTGTAAAGATGATTATATTTTTAATTACTTACCACTTCTTTTAGAAGAAAGCTTTTATGGCGAAATAGAAGCTGTACTATAAAATGAAGATGATCCAATATTTTAAATAGAATAATAGTTTTAAAGTTTTCAAGATGAAATAATTGATAGGATATAATAATCAAAAAAGCTTGTTCTTTAATTTGTAATAAGTTGATAAATTGATAAAAAAGTTATTTAAAAAACTTATGAATAGATATCAGAAATTAATGATATAAAAAAAATATTATCTTGCTAAAAAATATAATAATAAGAAATTAATAATTTGTAGTAAATTTTTAAAAAATAATATGAACAGCAGCGACTTAATACTATGGTAATTTTAGAATAAACATATTTATTATAAAGTTTATAATCTGCTCATAAAAAAATAGACCTTGCTAAGATATCTTAACTCTTTCTAAAAGAATTAGGACAACTTGATAATTAAATAAATCAATTAAAAGCTTAAGAAGAATCATATAAACAATCTAAATAGTAAATCACCTACTTAATTCACAAATAGCCAGAAATTGAAAAATTTTAATTTTATAAAGATTTCTTGAAATTACATGCAGACTTAGAACCTAATAATTCAAAAAAAGATGATACTCTTTTTCAAAATGCTCTTTCTTAGTATTACTAAGAATAATAAAACAATCAAATAGAAAATCTTTATGGCAAATTTTCTTTTTAGGATCATGATTAATCAAATTAAATTGAAGTGAAGGATAACCCTTCTCAAAACAAAATTTCAATATATAAAAAATATTCCACTCTAAAAGGAAGCGTTTACTTTAAATATGAGCTAAATTAGGGGGAAAAATATATTGTTAGATTTAAATTTAATGATTTTGGTGGTGATTGGATAACTTTGGGTTTAATAAATTCTTAAAATTTATATGATTCATTAAGTATTACATGCCAAGGAAAATGTTTTGGTTAAAAAAACTTAAATTATGGAGGATTTATAGTAGAAGGTGATTACTTTTATTAGATTATTAATAATTTAATTGTTGAGCTGAGAATAGATATTCAAGAAAAGTAAATTTAATTTTTAAATTCTTTAAATTTTTCAAAATTTATATCTATTAATCAATTGTAAGAAAAATACGAATTAGATAGTAATGGCAAATACTACTTAGCAATTAATTATGGATAAGTTGATTCTAGCTTTGATTCAAATATTGATATAATTTACTTCAAAGAAGTAGAGAATGCTTGAAATAAAAAGTAAATTATTTTTTTGGAAAAGATTTGAAAAAAATAAATTAAAAATGAAAAAAATAAAAAATAAAAAATTTTTGTTTTGAAAAAGTGAATCAAATTTTTCTTAATAATAATTAATTAATTTGTAATAAGTATAAATAAATAAATTAAAAAAAAGAAATAAATGTTGGAATAAAATATAAAATATTTTAGAGATCCCAATCAAGTACATCAATTTCTTTAGATATAAGAATATTTGTAAATTAAAAGTTACTCAGCTCTAATTTAGCTTCTTATTAAGACCTCCATCTTTATTTCAAGTAAAATTATTCATTTTTCTTTAAATTAATTAAATCAATAACTCTGATTATTAACATAAAGGCTAAAAAATATTATATTAATTAAATGATTCTAATTAAGAATAACTTTTATTTATGAACAAAATTGGCTGTTTTGAGTTGATTTAATTTTTATTTTATGTTTTTCTCATTTCAACATTTATTTTTTTAATTCTTTAAAAGAAGGAAGAATATGAATTATTTGGGTGCAAAAGAAATAGGATCTGGCTTAGCATAGTGCTCTAATCTCTAAAGTTTGGCTCTTGACCTAAGGTTAAAATAGTATTTCATTATTAATTATACATTTTTGTAAGTAGAATGATGGGATAAATAAAAACTTTAAATTTTTAGCAACTAACAAATTTTGGTTGGTTTACTTGATAATATTTATTCACCTGATTGCTCTTTTGCCCATTCATTAGTTCTATTTTTTTCTTCCAGATTTAATTCAAATTTGAATGTTTTTCTCATTATTTTAAATATTTTTTTATTAAATATTT
>JH720358.1:33241-109971 GCA_000231825.2 Tetrahymena elliotti 4EA
ACAGGTAGCACAGCAGCTGTTAATAGTGCAGCTGCAGTAACTGATTGCGTACCCAATGACAATCATGCAGTAGTAGATGCTCAAGGAAATATTGTTTGTAAGACTGGATTTTATGGAATAGCTTCTTAAACAAGCACAAGTGGATGTACTAAATGCCCAGATGCAGGGGATGGAGTTTCTATTCCTCTTAGTTCAGGTAATATTAAATCTTGCTGTACTGTAGATTATTATGGTACTACAAACTGTACAAAATGTCCTACCGGTAAAACAGCTAAAGTAAACTCTGCTGCTACTGAAATTGACTGTGTAGATTCTTCTACATAAGCTTAAACCACTTTTGCATTTATGTTAGATTTTGCATTTATCTTTGGAATGATATCACTATTATTTTGATTAATTTTAAAAAGCATTTTGTATTTTGATTTTATAGTAAATAAAAAATGTTTTTTAATTTATCAGATGTAATTTTTTACAAAAATATTATTTTAATAACTTTAAAATAAACTTTTTATCTTTTTTTAATTAAATTAAAAATTTGATTTTCAATTTTTTTTATTAAAATTTTTGAAATTATTAATTCAATTGAATAATATTTATTTTATTAAAATAAAATTCATCAACATTAATCCCTTCAAAAAAATAGCTACTAGAAAAATATTTTTTTTGAATCACTTTTAGGTGTTCTTGTTAGCATTATCATAAACTAAAGATTTGTGCATCATATCAATTTAAACATTAAATAATTTTATTCTTTTCTAAAGATAAAAGTAGACCAACTTACCATAAATATAATAATTAGAAGTGATTAAGCCATTTTTACTGTTATCCAGAGATAAATAATTTTCATTTTTATGCTTTTTAATAAGAATTTTAAAATTTATTTATTATATGCTATTTTATTAATTTTGTTAAGTTAAATGATTCAATAAACTTTTTAAAACAAAGAGAAATGATTATCCAAAACTGCTAAATGTATTCTTAAATTTATTTTGTTGGTATGAAATAATTTTCATTTTTAATTTCTAAAATGAAACCTTAAAAAAAATAATTTCTTGTCTAGAATAATTTAAAATTAAAGGAAGAGAATAACTCGTCTAAAAATATTTTGAATTGACAAAATACTAAAATAATTTCTAATAATTTACTGTTAGCTAATAAGCTGAAATCAATATGTTTAAAATTTTAAATAGAAATATAAATATTTTATGACTTATTTGTAAAAGTTAGAAAGTGTTTGTTTATTTACTCTAATTTACAAAGATAATTAGTAATTTATTTGTTATTTTTTAAGAATATAATATTTTTTAAATAATCTATTTTCTCTAATAAATAAAAAGAACTTATTTCTGTTGTTAAAAAATATAAATAACCTTTATTAAGTAATATAAAGAGAGAAATAGATTTTATATCATTTATTAAGTTTAGTAAGCTGTAACATCTGTTAGGAAAATTTAAAGAAAAAAATTAGATTAAGATTAATACAAAAGTTAATTTTTTTATAAAGAAGAAGGAGTAAATTAAAATAATGAAATTTACAATTTTCAAACATTAGAAAGAAAAGTGCCTTTTTAAATTAAAGTACTTTTAATGTTTCAAAAAAAGTAATAAAATGATATCGAAATTCTTTGAGATATACAAGAGCTAAATTTTAAGAGGTATTATGAGATAAATTTAATAAGAAACGAATGCTTGGATATGATCTATTTTTTTTAGTTTTCAGATTTTATTATCTAAAAAAAAAGCATACTTTAATTTTTTGATTCTAATTTGTAAAAAGGGTAAAATATGTATTTATTAAATAAGTAAATCACACAAATCTTTGATATCAATTCTTAATTAAGATAATCCTATTTATATGCAGAAATTTACTGAGTATTAAATAAAAGATGACTGTAGATTATTAAAAATTCAAAGTTAATGTTACTCTAGAAACTTAAAAAGAATAGTTTAGAATTAAATGAATTTTTAGGTTAGACAAAAATTTTGGATCATTTAAATTACTTTTCTTAATCACATTTGACAAGTAGCTGTTTGACATAAAGTTAGATCCACCTTATTTTATTTTTATTATTTGAAATCATTCATGATTTAAATGGCTTCATTGTAAACCCTTTATTTAAAAACAAAACATTGTATTTATAAATCAAATTTTTAGAGTAGTCAACTATTTTGAGGAAGTAAATCAAAATTATGTTTATTTTTTTGTAAATTAAAAGGTGGAATTTTGGAGATATCGACATATTAAATAAAGTAGAGAGTTTCAATTATATGCCTAGTCTAT
Organism: Tetrahymena elliotti 4EA; assembly: GCA_000231825.2. Lineage (NCBI taxonomy): Eukaryota > Ciliophora > Oligohymenophorea > Hymenostomatida > Tetrahymenidae > Tetrahymena > Tetrahymena elliotti. The sequence goes on from JH720358.1 coordinate 35,523, forward strand.
TAGGCGTTAAGTAAGATTAGCTTTATTTTTGCTTTTTTATTTGAAATTATCTTGAGTAGGCTATTTTGAAAAAGTTAATATGATTAATTATTTGTGAATAAGGAATTGGGGGTTTTTGATTTAACTAAAAATACATTTGCCTAATCCATATTTGTGTGAACTCTTTAAATTTTTATAATAGCAAGGAAAAAATGAATCTTAAATTTAATTTAAAATAAATAAAAGAAAAGTGGATTCTAAATTTACTTTTAGAGTATTTCCAATTATATTAATTTATCTAGTTTTTAGAAAATTAATTTGAGTATTTTTTTAATAAAAGATACTGCTATTTTGCTGTAAGTATCCATTTTCAGAGGACCTTAATATTGCTTATAATTTAAATTTTAGATTCAAATTTAAAAAATTGGGTTATTTACAGCAAATAAAAAGAAATGAATGTATTAAGAATTTTAAATAAAAAAATAAGTATATTAAAGCACTCTTTTTTGAAAAATTCAAAAAGTATTTTCTAAGTTTAAATTTACAAATTGAATTAAATTCTCATCAATAAATAAATAAATTTATTTTATTTGTATTTTTTTAAAGTTAGGATGATTAGTAATATTTAAGAGGAAAATTAATTAAATTTCGTTAGACAAAGATTACTTCAAAAAAGATCAATTTTTAAAAATAAGAAGAGTAAATTAAAATTATGATATTTACAATCTTCAAACATTACAAAAAATTTGTCTATTTAAATTAAAGAATAAAAAACGTCTCAATAAAGCAATAATTAAATCTCTTATGAGATAAACAAGTGCAGAATATTAAGCTGCATTTTGTTTAAATATGAGGTGGAAATTAGTGTTAGAATGAGATCTCTGCTATGTTTTTTCAGAGTTTTTACAAAAAAAAAATCTTTTAATTTTTGGCTCTGATTTTGTAAACTAAATAATCAAATGGTAAAAATATGTATGATACAGAGATTTACTATTTAAGTTAATTTTTGAAATATTATTTGATACCCAAATGATCCTATTTAATTACAGAAATTTACTGCATATAAAATAAAAAGTTCTGCCACTATTCTAGAAATTTAAATTAAAATTTACTCAAGTAACTAACTGAAATAGATTTTAGTATAATTTTTTACAGATAAAAATCTTGCATGAACTAAGTTACTTTACTTAGTCCCATTAGTATGTTCAAAAGAGTTTCAGATACATTTATGTAAATATTTCGTATTAAGTAAGATTAAACTTATTTTGATATTTTCTACTTTCAAGTAATTCATGCATGAATGGTATCAAGAGCAACCCAGACGAGAAAACGAAATTTGTTATAAAATAATCAAATGATTTGGGGAAGAATATTATTTTGAAGAAGTTAATTCTTTTTATGAATATATTTTATGTGGATCTGAAAGTTGGTTTTTTATATTTACTTGGTATTTAATAAAAAGATCAATTTATAAGTTTAGAAATTCAAAGTTAATGTTACTCTAGAAACTTAAAATAGAACATTTTAGAATCAAATCAATATTTTAGGTTAGACAAAAAAAATTTTGATGGTTTAAATTATTTTTTGAACAATATATTACAAGTAGTTATTTGGTGTTAAGTAAGATATCTCATTTTTATATTTTTTTTTTCAAATCATTCTTTATTTGAAATAGTCATGCATTCTCTTAGTTCTAGAAACAAATTTGATATCCAAAAATAAAATAATTTTAGAGCTGCAGATTATTTTGAAAAAGTTTACAGATTATGGTTATTTTGTATGTAAATCAGAAGGTGGACTTTAAGATATTTCCTATTTATTAAATAAAGAAGAAGGTTTCAAATTAATGATTTACTATTAAGTGTAAAGTAAGACTAGTCTTTTTTTATATTTTTTATAATTGAGTATTTGAAGAAGTTAATGCAGATTATTTTGATATATTAAATAAAGAATAGAGTTTTAAATACATAAAGATTTGTGATTATTTTTTTGTGTAGTAAGAAGTTGGAGTTTTTCACTTCACTCAAAAAGACATTTGCCTAAAACATAAATGTTTAATCTGATTCTAAAAATTAATTAAAAAAACTAAAGAAATATAGATCCTAAATTAGAGTGTTTCTATTTAGAATTATTTGTCTAGTTTTAACAAAATTAATTTGCATATTTTTTTAATCAAAAATATACAGATAGTTACCTTAACTAACCTGTGACTAAGATATTTAATTCTGACATTTGAAATATTCAAAATTATTTTCTATTATTTGTGCTATTTAAAAGAAATCCCCAGAGTTCATTATACTATCATTTTAGTTTATATACAGGATTGATTCCGTTTTCTCTCTTTTATTTTTAAATTATAGAAATTTCGATTATTGTCTGGTTTCCATTTTAGTTTGTTATTAATTTTTATTAGGTGAGATAACTATTCTTATCCAAATAGGTTAGCCAATAGGCTTTTTGAATTATTTTCATATTTTTTGATTAATCTAATGATTCACTAATGGATTCTTCAGACTATGAAGAGTGCTGTTCTTGTATACCTATTGCTTCATATATATTATTCAACTTGACAGTTTCTTGTTGGTATATTTCAGTGGTTTGATTTTTGATTCATTTAATCAATTGAATGATAAGCTATCACTGATAATATGCTACATAAAGGAGGGATTATGCAATGCTTGCTCTTCTTCAATTTGGAATTCATATTCGTTATTATGAATAATAAACATGTACTAAATGCCCTATAGGTAGTATAGTAACTATTAATACTGCTATTGTAGTAACTGATTACAAACCCAATTATAATCATGCAAAAGTCGATGCCTTTAAAGAAATTGTTTGCAAAGGTGGATTTTATGGAACTGCTTCTTAAACTAGCACAAGTGGTTGTTTCAGTTTCCCTAGTCCAGGTGCTGGTGTGTCTGTTACTACTCATCCAGGTAATGTTAAATCTTGTCGTGCTGCAGAGTATTATGGGACTACAACTTGCACTTAATACCCTATCGGTACCACAGCAATTGTTTATACAGCTTCTGTAAAAACTGATTGCAACCCAATGATGAAAATGCAGTAGTAGATACTTCAGGAAATCTTGTTTGTAAAGCTGGATTTTATGGTATCGCTTCTTAAACTAGCATAAGTGGATGTATAAAATGCTCTAATACAGGTAATGGCGTTTCTATTCCTTTTAATTCAGGTAACATTAAATCTTGCTGTGCTGCAGATTATTATGTGACTACAACTTGCATTTAATGCCCTCTAGGTAACACAGCAACTGTAAATACAGCTACTGTCAAAGCTGATTGCAAACCCAATGATAGCAATGCAGAAGTAGATCGTTCAGGAAATCTTGTTTGTAAGGCTGGATTTTATGGAACTGCTTCTTAAACTAGTACAAGTGGATACATTAAATGCCCTAAAAAAGGTAATGGTGTTTCTATTCCATTTAATTCAGGTAACATTAAATCCTGCTGTGCTGCTGATTATTATGGTACTACAACTTGCACTTAATATCCTACAGGTACCACAGCAATTTTTAACACTGCTGCAGTAAAAACAGATTGCAGACCAAACAATAACAATGCAGAATTAGATGGCCCAGGAAATCTTGCTTGTAAGGCTGGATTTTATGGAACTGCTTCTTAAAGTAATGCAAGTGGATGTATTAAATGCCCTAATGTAGGAGATGGTGTTTCTTTAACTTCTAGTGCAGGTAATGTTAAATCTTGTTGTGCTGCAAATTTATGGTACTACTATCTGTATAAAATGTCCTACAGGTAGCAGAGTAACTGTTAACAGCTCTGCTGCAGTAACTGATTGTAACCAAACGACAATAATGCTGAAGTAGATTCTTAAGGAAACATTGTTTGCAAAGCTGGATTTTATGGAACAGCTTCTTAAACTAACATAAGTAGATGTATTAAATGCTAAATGTAGGTATCGGTCTTTCTATTCCTTCTAGTTCAGGTAATGTTAAATCTTGCTGTGCAGCAGATTATTATGGCACTACAAGCTGTGCATAATGTCCTACTGGTAAAACAGCTAAAGTAAATTCTGCTGCTATTGAAATAGATTGTATTGATTCTTTTACACAGTCATCTAAAATAAAATTTTTAATAATCTTTGGAATTTTATTGTTATTATTTTGATTAATTTTAAAATATTTTTGACTTCGAATACATAAAATGTTTTTTGTTTTGTAAGTTGTTTAATTTTACCAAAAAGATTTATGAAGATAATTTTTTTCAATTTTTTTAAAACTCCTATTTTAAAAATATCAATATTATAATAAGGATGTTTTTGAATGGCATATTTCAAACATGAACAATAAATAAAAAATTACTGGTAGAAAATAATTATGAGTTAATAATAAATGAATTAGTCATTTAAAACTGTGTGAAATAAGAGTCTAACATTAAAAAAGTGAAGAGCACAAGTAAATTAAAATAATTTAAGTTAATTATATGTTAAATAAAAAATAGGCATCAATTAATGAATTCCGGATACAAAAATATTTAAATTATGGCAAGTAAACTTAAATAAATTACCTTAATTCTTTTTTAATACAAAATAACTCTTTGTGCTTATTTTTTAAGTATTTCAATAATAATTTAAGTTCGCTTTTTGTAGTTTTAGGTATGGTAATTAAGCAATGCAGTCAAGGTAATTGCTTATTTTGGAAACTAATTTATAATTTAAATCTTCTCTTGAATCTTAGATTATTATTTTGTCTACTTGATTAAATATCCAAATTTCTAAAATGTCTTTTTCAAAATAATTGGAATACATAAAAATAGAACATAATCATTTAATTAATTAAAAGATTGGTTGATATAAGTGAAATAGAGCTAAGAAAAATTCAAAAATTAATCAAATCTAACATGATAAGAATATATTATAGAAAACGATACAACAAGTCCTCAGGGGGCTTATTAAATTTTTTGAATTGGGCCTGGGCAGGTTTTTTAAATTTTTTGAAATAACCCTCTATTAATTTTTATCCCATCTTTTTTAGTCTTCTCCCTCCCTTCCCAGATTAATTAATAAAGGTTATTGGATAATTTAAATTAATTTTATTTATCCTTTCACCAATAATCATAAAAAATATTGTAAAGTAAATTTTAAATTTTTTATCTGAAAAGGAGCTTAAAGATTTTTTAGAGTAAAATAATGAAGAATAAATATGAAATTTAATAAATTCTAATGAAATGCTAATTTTCTATAATTATGTTTTGTTAATTCTAAATTTCTTTGTTGTTAATATTAATTAGTTTTTTTTATAGCCACTTTTATTTAACAGATTCTGATAAATAGATATAGAAAAACATTTATATTAACTTATATAATAACCTTTTTCCTAAATTCTTCTAGTGAAGATTATTTAGATTTAAAAAGTAGATGATATTTATGAGCAATATTTCAGAAAACAAATTAAAAAAAAAACTTAAAAGAAAACTCAAATAAAATGAATTAAATTTTTGTTAACGAATTTATTTTAAAGTCAAAAGATATTGCAAATTAAAAAATAGTGTAAAACCTTTAGGATAATTTAGAGGCTTCTTATCATTTAATTTTCGATGGCAAAGGAGAGAATAACAATAATACAGCTAACTTTTTTTAAGCCATAAAATAGCTTATTCACAATAAATTGTATTCAGTGACTTTGTAGCATTCAAGCTAAATTGATTTTGTGATTGATTTAATTGGAGATAATAAAAATATCCACACATTGGTTATAGATTCTTAAATCCTCAATACTCTAATACAGACTAAGCTATACTCTATCATATTCCCTCTTTTACAATAACTCTATATTAAAGGTACTCTTTAAAATGTTACTAATGATTACAAAATTGAAAAATTTAGCATAAAAAAGATAGTTCTTGAGTAATACAATCCTGAATACAAATAGGAATACTCTTCTATCCATCATCTGATTGAAAACTCTGAAAAATTTTAAATTCTTGGAGGAATTAAATTCAAAAAAATTTTAAAGATTGGACTACATAATTTAAGGAAGTATGTTGAAGATATAAATATATTTTTACTTACTAAAGGTTAGGTGGATACAAAATAGTTTGGATAGTCTCTCTATATATTGAGCCAATGCAAAAATATTTATAAAGTTTATTTCAATTACAATTTCTGTGAAAAATCTCTTCATCTTCATAAGCAAGCATAAATTTTAGATAAAGAAATTTGTCTTAATTTGACAGTAGATACTTCTACTTATATAAAGTAGTTATCTTCTATTCTAAAAGGGCAAAATAATATTAAAGAAATAACTTATAATGTGACCAAGAAGCTTAATATTGAAAATTTCACAAACCTCAGATTCTTTGATTAAAATATTGCATTACAGAGACTTCATATTTCTTCATCAAACAAAACTTTCACAAATAGCCTCTTAGATGAATTAAAGATACTTAAAAATAAATTAACTCATTTCTCAATAAATATCAACTCAAGTGGGTATCTTTAAAAAATAATATAATTTTTAGTGAACAATACAACTCTCAAGTAGCTTAAATTAGATATTGGAATTGAACAAAAATTTTTTAAACTAAATTAAGATATATTTTTAGCTCTTTAAGGAGTATAATCCTTATAAGAACTTTAAATATAATTCGTATATAGAAGTCAATTTAATCCAAATATTAACTAATTTTATGAGCAACTTTCGACACTGAAAATCAGCTAACTTGTTTTGACTGATGTTTCTCATGAAAACTTTATCACAAAAAATGTGATTGAAAAATTTAGCTAAAATAGTTCTCTAGCAATCTTTGACATAAAGTTTCATGATAATGGATTAACTGCTAATCAAATAGATTTTATATACTAAAATATATAAATGAAGAACCAATCAAATTTGAAATTAACTATTTATAATAATATCAACCCATACAATAAATATCACATAAACAACCAAATGAATAATCAAATTGATCAATAAATTATCAGAAAAGTAGCATATAATAAATACATATAATAATTTATGACATATTCTCCAAAGAATATTTTCCTTGATTTGTAATACTCTGATTGATATTTCTATTTCTAAATTCAGATAATAAATATTAAATGTAAATGTATTTTATAAATATTCTTTTCTTTTCAATTAGAGATTTTTTTATAAGGCAATTAAAATTATTTTTAAACAAAATTAATATTTATATGAAATATTTAAAATTAAATAACTGAATAAATTCACCCAGTTGAATCTCTACTCACAAATATGTGAAAAATTATTAACCTTAATATCTATTTAAGTTTTCACCTTATTCACCTATCAATTTATATAATTGAGGATTGTAAAGCTTAAATCGCTAGTTATTATAACCAAATAATTTATTACTTGATTGTGAAATTGATTTGAGATAGTGGGTTCAATTTATTTTTTTGAGTTAATAGTACCTTCAATAAACTCAATACTAATCTTTTTCTTACAAGATATGTAGCCCCATACTAAGAAAGTATAGTAAGGGTTTGGCTTTTATATGTTTAATTATTTTTTTATTATTCAACTTAAATATTTTAATAGTATTTCTATGCATCGACTTGACTCCTACTTGCATTTCACAAAAACTAGTCAGGCTCCTAGGAAAAATTTTCTAATTTGAATTATGAACTGCAATTTATGAGGTAAAAAAATTAATTGTATTAACTAGAGAATAATTATTTTCTAATTAAGAAAGATTTTTTAATTTCCTATCTTAAAAATTTTTTGAAAAAATTAATTTTTAGTATTTTTATTTTTAATTTTGTATTCTCTGTATTTTAGATAAAAAGGTTTATTTTATTAGAATGAAAATATTTTAAAATAAAATTAATAGTTTCAACATTAAATTTACAAATATAATTTCATTTATTCTTATTTAGAAAAGTGATAGATAATTTTTCCTTTAAAAATATAAGAAAAGCTTAAAAGTTAATAAATTTTGTTTTATTTTTACAAATCAAATTAAAAATCAAGTTACTTTAATTAACTAGATATCTTAAATAATTAACAGTAATTCCAAAAGCTATCAAAAAAATGTGCATGATGAATAGATTAACAAGCCTTAGTTAACAATTAAAGAAATAAAATCCAGCTAGAAATTCTGTTTTAGAGCATCTGCAATTAAATTAAATTCTATCAGATGATGAAGAATAAATTAGAAAAAAAATAGTAGAATTTATGATTTAGGCTACTTAGTCAATTTAATCTGAATTTGGGTATTTAAGATTAAAAATAAAAAATATTTGATAATCTTTTTATAAAAATAATGCACAATAGCACATAAAATAGCTAAAATGTTTTATAGGAAAATGTAGATAAATTTTAAATGAAATCTATTGCATAATTACAAAATTTAAATACCTATTCTCTTTCTTTGAAAGGATGCGTTTTTATGGAAATGGCCAGATATAACTTATAGATAGCAATTAAGTGCTATGAATAAATAGCTCTTGCGCACACATCTATTAATATGGTTGGACATGTAGATTAATAAAAGGAGTTCTTACAGCAAATCATATAAAATAAAGTTCAAATAGGTAATAATAATTGAAAAATATTTTGAGGGTTTAGTATTTATTTTATAAATAGCGTATTCCTTTTCTGATCGAAATTGCTACTTTGGAAATTATGAAGGTAAAAAATTTAATAATTTTTGATGTAAAAGAATATGATTTATCTATTTATGAAAAAAGGTAAGTTTTTAATATCAGGTGGCATTTAAGTTTATACAGCTTAAAACCCATCACATTTCATAATCTGGCTAAGAAAAAAAGACGATTAAACAAGGCTTCATGGGTTTATAATACCTATTTCTTCAATTCATAAATCATGCATTAAATTAGAATAAAATAAATAGATAAGTGAGTCAATTAAGATCTATCATTTATCATTTAATAATTTTGTTATCAACAAGGAGCAAAAATTATATTTTTCTGATTCAGAAAGAGATTATTTTGATTATATTTTTAAGTAGTCTTACTTGCTCTTTTCTTGGCTGTAAATAGGTAAATCTATCTAATTATTTAATTATTTTTAACATGCATTTCTAAAAAAGAATGAAAATTTATTATTTTCAGTTTATTTTTCTATTGGAGTTTATTTATTAAATTCAATAACTGGTTTAAATTCATTCAGAAATGTTTATTTGTTATTAAAAAAGGGTATATTTTTACTTAGTATGACAAAGCTGATTCTTTGCTAGAAAATTAAAAGGATAAACAGAATAATTTAAATTAAATAAAGTGGTCTCTTTCTGAAATATTGAACTTACTTTTTAGGCTTAGCTTGATGTCAGATAAAAATGATGTACAATCCAAACAAATGATAGAATTTTCATAGTATTTTAGCCTAAGAGTAGATTAAATTATTATTTAATTGAATATTCTTCTTACATAACAGAATTATCAAGATTTAAAAGATATCTAAAATAAAATTTAATTTATATCTTAGTTGAAAAAGTAGTATTTCCCTATATGAAGTATTATTATTAAGTAAAATGGTATATGCTATTTGTCTTAAGTTTTTTGTATTTAATATTATATATTTTAAAATTTAATTTATGATTATCGAAATAAATCAGATTTAATTTACTGTAAAATCTTATTTTTCATTTTAAAATTTTTTTATTTTTGTAAGCAAGAGACAAGGTAGATTTTCCTTGAGCTTTCAAGAAATCACCCATTTAAAAATGTTTAAAATAAAAATACTTTGCTAACATATTTTCAAAATAGTGTTCTGTATGATCTTTGAAGAAAATAAAAATAAAAAAAATATAAGATAAATTTTTTTTGATAAGTAAGAAAAAAAAGTAATCTTTATCAAAAATATTATGGGAGAAAAAAAAATTTGTGGGATTTTAATAAAATTATTTGAAAATCTCTTTTACTCCTCTTTTTTAACAATAAAATATTTATTGCTTAGAATAAATATTTTTGAAACTAGTTAATTATTATTTTAGTTTAAAAATTTGGTTAAATTATGTTTTTGATTGTTATTGAAAAGATGAGTAAAAAAAAGAGTATTTATTTTAGATTTGAGAAAATATTTTATTATGATTAAAGGATTTGAACCTATTAAAAATTTAATTAAAATAAAATGTAATAATGAAATACACTAATTAAATTAAATTATTTTATTAATAAAATATAAATGGAATAGATTCAACTTAGAACTTCAACAATTTTTGATTCTGCTATTTCTTAAAAATAAGAAATGGAAAGCATTATTTGTTCACATGCTTCTTGTATGTACTTCATTTCTTATGGGTAGAAAGAAGAAATAGCTTTTTGATGGTTAGTAATTTAGGTAATTTGTTCAATAGCTGCCTTTGTTTAATTCTAAATGACTTACTTAACTCCATTTGGATTGCTAGTTTGTTAGCCAAAAGCTTAAAGGATAGCTCTAAATTAATTTTCAATATTACCAGATAAATTGTTGATTTAATTTGCAGGATTTTTTACTTTTTCTATAGTTTAGTAAGTGCAAATAGCATTTTAGATACTGTGGGCTTTGTTACAAGTGGTTTTAGCAGTTTCTATTAGGTTTTCGAGATTCAGATTTTCTAAGCTTTTAGATAAATTAAGGTCAATATGGTAGTTAAGCTATTTGTATAGCTCAACATCCTTAAATTGTTCAATTAAGATATCTTCTTAAATCTAGTCAAGATAATTGTTAAAAACAGAATTTAGTTGTTTATCAAGATTTTTAACAATTTTTTATTACAATTCAATATTTTCTATTATTTAGCTGAGCAATTATTTAGACATTAGACTGTATCCAAGCTATTTTGTATCTAGTTTCAGATTACGCAAGAAGAAATTATTTGCTCTGTAAATTGATCTCAAAATATTCTTTCCAGTTTCAGGCTTTAACAAATTAGAAGGATTTAAACTAATTTGTACAAATTATCTTGATGAATTTTCTACTTAAGCAGCTAAAGTATCAATAGCAATCAGTTCTGGCAAATCATTTTTCTTGGTCATAGCAAAGAAGTTTCTAAGCTCGTGTGCTCCGTTTCCCATAATAATGGCTTGTTCACGAATGGCTTAAATGTCCAAGCAGTCTTCCATTTTTATTATATTTATTGTAATTTGAAAATTAGAAATAAGGTATTGATCAATTATTATATTATTTATTATTTTATGCAAACACAAATTTCAAGTTAAAAATTGATCTAAAACAGAATCGAATTACATAAAGACTATAAACAGATTGACTCATCTATAATCAATTTACAAATTCAGAAAATAGTAAAAAGACTCTAATTAAATAGTCATGTAATTGCCAATAGGTATGTTTTATTAGAATAATAATATTACACTTTAAGAATATTTATTCTTTTTTTTAAGCATAAAAATATTATTTTATTATTACAACATTTAAATATTTGGAGATTCATTTCTTGAAAATAAAATTTTTGAAAAATTAATATATTTTAATTTATTAAAAACTACTTCTGATTAGGTTGATTTGCTGATCTGAGCAGAAATAAAAATTTTACTGAAAATTTATTAGTTTCTATAAAAAATAATAAATATTATATTTTTTAGGTAAATCAATAAAATAGATAAATATCACAAATGATGACTAATTCAATAATTAATTTAATCATAATCATACAATTTATTGTATTGATTAATCCAAATTAGTTTAAAAAATATTGAAAAAAATATCTCATAATATTTTATTTGACTTGTTCATATCTTTTAAATTTAGCTGATTGGAGATAAGATTGTTCGAATCACAAAATTTTTTGAATAATTAAATTAAGAATTGAGTTTCTTAAATTATATTTTTAATATGTTTTCAAATTAATTCAATAGAAAATAAAATACCTCTTCCATTTAGAATTTTATTAATATTATAAAATATAAATTTCTTATTTTAATTAAATTCATGAGATAGATACATTTCTTTTATTTTTATAATTACTTATCTATTTTATCAATTTACTTAATTCTTATATTTCAAATAAAATTCAAAAATGATCCTTGAATTTTTTAAACCTTATTTTTTATTTCTTGAAGCAATTATTTTGATAGTATTTTAAATTATTTTAATACTTATATTTAAATTTGATAATATTAAGATTTTTTTAATCTTATTCATTAAATATTTTTTTAATTTATTTTATTTAGAAATAAACTAAAAATATAATAAAAATGGATTTTTAACTAAAAAAATGTAATTTTTATAAAATAAAAAATGTAAGTTTTATCTGTTCCTAAAAATGACTATCTGTGATCAAATTATTTCATAGATATAACAACATACTATAATTAAAAATAGAAATATATTTAATTTATCATTTTTATATCATAAACAAGACAAATTTTCTATCAATTAATTCTTAATCTTTTTAGTTGATGCTAATATTTAAAAAAGTTTATTTCATTATCTTTGATGCATTTGGTATTTCATAAATATATTAAAATGAATTTAAGTAATTTAAAATTTGTTATAAAACTATATGATGAATGAAAAATTAAATAAGAATGAAGGAAGTAATTCAACTTTTCAATTTCATAAATGCAGTTTTTGGTATTTATTTTAATATATATGAAATTAAATAAATATTTGATAAATTCTCCTCAACTTATTGAATACTATTTATGTTCATTTAAAGAATAAAACATAAATTTTAGCTTATCTTTATTTTATCAGATTGCTCTGCATGATCCAGTTTATTCAAAACTTTGGCAACTGACATGATTAAGAGCTGCAGGGCAATCATAAATAGGAGCAGGATTTAATACCTTGAATGGAATAGGTTCATTCCAGTTCTAAAGAATTTATAGGAAAGATGATACTCTGTCAATAGTGTGACCTCCTTAAGCAAAGTAAGTACTGGAGGGGCAACAATCATAGAGACCATTAATAATGTTAATTACTTAACCTATTCCTTAACCTTTGTGAATGGCATTATGACAACTATCGTTTTAAAGATCAATCCAATGGTTTGAAGTACATTGACTATTTTTACAGCTAGAAGGTCCTTTGGGGCAATCTTCATCACACTAATTCTTACCTGGCCAAGCAGCTTAAGGCATACACCAACCTCCATAATTTTATTTAGTCATCCAAAACCAGATAGCACTAGCCCAACAATAAGTTTAATTTGTAGTTAAAAGATTGGGATTATTTAATAATCTATCATCTTCAAAGTAATATTGGGAGAAAGGACCATAGTTATAGTTCCAAGATAATTATAAAGGACCTCTACCAAAATATTATTTAAGGTCATCTTCTAAACATTATTTTCCTTCAGAATTGTAAGAACAAACATCGCAATTAGGACAACCATTCTCAATAGTACATGGGAAACCATTAGCGCTATTAAAAGATGTTTCGTATCCAATAATGGTAAGAAAAGCTGAAAATTCTTATTTATCTTTAGCTTCATCTCCTGTATTACAAAAATCTGGGAATGATTTTGCAGCTTCAGTGATACTTTCGAGCCAAGAATCTTGTTATTAGACAGTTACTACTCCATTAAGATTTCTAATTAATGCTCTCAAACTTTTATCGCCCCAAGGATTAGCAGGTATTTCAGAAAGCCATGCCTTGAAATCTCTTGAAGTTTTTTTAGGGGCATTAGATTAAATGACAATGTAAACTCCTAGTGAGAGAAGTAGGAGTGAAATGAAAGTAATGTAAATATAGTGTGTTTTCATTTTATTGCTAAATTGTAATATTTATCTCTTAATTAAAGATTTTTATGATGAAAAAGAAATTAAATCTAAATAGATTTTCTTTAGAAGTTAATATTCCTATTTCAGTAAAAGAATTTAGGAAACCACTCAAAAGCATAAAGTTAAACAATACTAGATGCATCATAATTGACCCTTTTAGTCAATATTTATGCTCAATTAGTCAGCATTATTAAAAAATAAACAAACGGAGCCCTTCATTTTAATAAAACAATTAAAGACTGATTGTTTTTTTAAATAACTTTTAAAAGGTTTAAAAATTGAAATATGGAAGAAGTTTTGTCCTGATTATTATATTGATAAATTTAATATTATGATTACATAAAAAAAATTTCATTATTTTTATTATTTATTACATTTAAATTTTAATATTTTTAATCAATTTAAATATAATACCCACTTTTATATATATTAGATAATATTTTTAAAAAATCTATCACTATTATAAAGTAGGAGGAGAATTGAATGAAATGTCACTCATATTTTTTTGAAAATAAGAAGATCACATTCTATTGGCGCATTTTTAAGTTTTCTCAGGGAAGCTATTTAATTGTAAGAGAGAAAACTCTTGTATCATAATTCATTTACATGTCCAGGAATAGTGTAAAAATAATTCTAAGGACTTAATTCTAATAAGAAGGTTTTCCAACTCTTGCTTTAATAGAAATTTATCTCACCTAATTTAGATTCTAAGACTTATTTTGAATAGAATTCTTTACCTTCGAAAGTATTTTCAATATCTTAGATAGAATGATCTTGAATGAATTTATAATATCTGGATGTATAGTAATCTTCAGGGTTTAGAATAAAAAACAGCGGTTGTATTAATACATACTCCAATATATTATGAAATGAATAGTTCTTCACCAATAAACTTAAATAAAACCATCTAATCAGATGTATTATAATCACAATTATCTAAATCTTGAATTAATTCTTTAGCTTTAGTGATATTCAATGAAATCTAATTCAAATTGGCAGATAAATTTAAAGCATGTTCTTTTTGAATGACCTTCTAAGTAAAATCAAGTAGTTTTTTTGTATATTTGGTACTTTATTTCATGTTTATTTAGCTGAATGCCAAAGCTTTGAAATGGGCTGATTTATCAATTTAGAAATGCATGGATTAATCAATGCAGCACTATTCTATATTATTTAAAGAGAGTATTCATTTATGGAAGGAATTAGTTTCTTAGCATTATGAAATAGGCTTTAATGTCACTAATATTTTACATTATTTGATTATCTAAAAGTAGGTTTTGTTAATTAGAAATATTATTAAATTTTTCACTAAAAATAGCTATCGAAAATATAATTCAGGATGAAAATCTATCTTTCTAACCTGAAAATAATTTAGGTGCTGTCAAAAATTCTATTAGAAAAACTTTTTTCTGATGATGAAAAATGATGACTACTAACAAATTTTTATTAACTATTTAAAATATCACAACCTATTCTAGCCTAATAATTGATATATCTTTAATAATCACAATAGATCATCTTAAATAGCCAATATTTTCTATTTAGTTGAGTAGTGGCATAAATTTAAAGAGTAGGAAAAATATCATAATTGGTTCTTTTTAGTCAATATTTATGCTAAATTAATAAGTATTATTAAAAAATAAACAAAAATTACCTTCATTTTAATAAAACAATTAAAAATGCAACATTTTTTTGCCTTTTAGAACGTATTTTAAATTGATTTATGCATGAAGCTTGAACATAATTCATATTTATATTGATGTAATTAGATTTTTATTAAATAGTTAATGAAGGATGGAATAAAAAAAAGAAAATTTCATTATTTTTATTATTTATAGCATTAATTTTTTTAATAAATTTTAATATAATATCACCATATAAATATATTTTTTATTCAATTTAAAAAACCAATCATTATTATGAAGTTGTAAGATTCAATTAAATTCTACTAATATCTTTATGAAATTTAAAAGACCATATTTTCTTAGCACATTTTTGGGTATTATCTGGGAAACCATTAAATATATTATATGAGAGGAAGCTCTTGTATAATAACTCATTTTCATGTCCAGGAATATGAGACTTAGTGTAGACATAATTCTAAGGCTTTAGTTATGATAAGAAGGTTTTCCAATTCTTGCTATAATAGTAACTAATACCGCCTGTTAGAGATTGTAAGACTTATATTGAATGAAGCTCATCACTTTTGAAAGCATTTTCAATATCTTAGATAGAATGATCTTGAATGAATTCATAATATCTGGATGTATAGTAATCTTCAGGATTAGTTTAATTAGAATAAAAAACAACAGTTGTATTAACATATACTCCAATATATTATGAAGAGAATAGTTCTTCACCAATGAAATTGAATAAAACCATCCAATCTAAGGTATTGTCATTACAATTATCTAAATCTTGAACTATTTCATTAGCTTTAGTGATATTCAATGAAATCTAATTTTAATTGGCAGATAAATTTAAGGCTCTTCTTTAGAATTGATGAACAATTTCAATTTTATAATCACTAGTTTGATTTTCATTTTTTGTAGCATTAGTAATAGTTGCATTAATAGTTTATAAATCTGGTAAACCACTTTCGTAAATATCAACAAAATCAGGTAAAATATATTTACTTCCAATTAGCTTATCAGTCTTTTGTTAATCGCAACAGTAATTAATAACATTCAACATTTAAACCGAAGTAAAATTAAGGCCATCGTATCCTACTCTTTGCCCAATCAAAACACCTGGAAATAGAGAATCATACATATAATTTTCACATGGATTACTACAGATAGTATCTTATTATTCTGAGTAACCTCTAAGATTTGCTTAAGCGAAGCAAACACCAAAAATTACTAGGAATATGATATATTTCATTTTAGATATTTTGATATTTTAAATTTTTTTTATTAATTAATTATTTATTTATTTAACAATATTTTTGAGAGAATTTGAGTTTGCTCATAAAATCAAATAAAATTGATAATCTCAATTTTGATCTTCAATTATTTGTTTTTTATTGGCAAGTTAAAAGATTTAATTAATAAATTCGATATTATATTTTTGGTTATCAAGTTTGTGAGATCTCTTAAAAACTGAGGATTTTTAATGATAATCTTTAAAAATTTATTTATGAAATAATTTGAAAAAAAAAATAAATAAATTAATGTTCAAAAATGTTTTCTTTTTAATGATAAAAATAAAAATTATTTAGTTTTGAAAATAATTTTGTTTATTTAAAGTAATTTTAATTTTTTTTTTCAATTCAATAATCAATCAAAAAAATTTTTATTATCTTCGAATCAAGACAATCACCATATTTTGGAATATTTTTTAATTATTTTTTTTTGGAAAAGTAGCAAAAATGTAATAAAATAAATATTATTAGAAGAAGTAGTTCAAAGTTTTAAATTAACATAAAACTATTTAAGAAGTAATATTATGAATTTTTATTACAAATATGTAATATTAAATTCTTTATAATTATTTTCAATAGGCACTTATATTTTATAATTGTTTAACCTTTTCGAAAAACATAAAAGAGACAATAATCTAATCACATAGATTTTGTATAAGTTTCATGTCATTTTAGTATTAATTTTCTAATTTTTTGGCTAAGTTAATAATCTTTTGTGATTAATTTGAACATTTTTAAATTTCTGATTTAATAACATCCTTAATTTTATTTACATCATCTTTCTCCTAGCCAAAAGAATTTAATATACTTCTAAATGAGTTTTCAAGCTTTCCTGCAGTTTGATTTATTTCTTATGCATGTTCTTTGATTGATTGATCTTCTAAGTAAAAGCAAATAGTATTTTGTATATTGTGTGCTTTATTGCATGTTTATTTAGCTGCATTTATCAAGTTAGAAATGCATGGATTAATGTAACACTCTACTATATTGATTTAAAGAGAATAATCTAAATTTTTATACACTTGTAATTTCTTAAAGCCATCTCCTGGATTTTTTTGAGAAAGAACTCCTCCTATTTTTTATCTGAAGGTTTATTCTAAATAAAAATCAACAAAGGCAATAATTTATTTTTAGAGTTCAAGATTCTAAATGATTTATTATTTAAAATTTTGAGGCAAAATCTCATATCCAATTTCGCGTGCATCTAAATTCATACATCTTTAAAAGAAACCTATGTGTCTAGAGATATTATTTAAATATTCTTTTCCTCTTGCATATTTGACAGGCCCAATTGGATTACTTATTTTAGCAGCATATTTACGCAAACCTCCTTCAATCTAGCCACTAATTAAATCTATAGCTAGGAGTTCTGGTATAGATTACAACTTTTACTAAGCAAATATATTTCTTAATTCGTGGAAAGAGTTTCCTAGCATTATAATCTAGGTTTTAATATCACTGATATTTTGCATCATTTTATTTTTCTTTTTTTATTTTTAAGTAGTTTTTGTGAATTAGAAATATTATTAATTTTCACTAACAATAGGTATCTAAAATTTAATCTAAGATAAAAACCTATCTATCAAACCTGACTATAATTTAAATGTTGTTCTATAGACCTGATAAGAAATTTTTTTTTTCTGCTGAATGATTCTAATAAGTGATAAATTCAAAATTATATATTCTAACAAGTTTTTATTAATTTTTTAAAATAACATAATTCTTTCTACCTTAATAATATACAAACTAAAAATTTTGTTTTTAATTATTCATAATTTAATTTTTACTTTTTTCAAAAAAAATGGTCTTTATTTATAGGATAATTAGCAAGGGAATACACTAATTTTTTAACTTCAAAAACATAAATTCATTTTATATCATGAGTCTTTTTTTTATAAATACATATTATATTTTTCTATCAATATAAGTAATCTTTTTTACTCATTTCGTCTTTATATTCTTTATAAATTTAAAGGAATTCTTCAGCATAGTGCCTATCATTATTTGTTGATTGATGATAAAATCTTATAATATATTTATCTGCTATTGTAATTATTTACTTTATATTTAACCTAACATCTAAATCATCAGCATTATACTATCTATAAATTTCTTATTTTTTAACAAAATATAATTAAAATAATTGAAGCAATATTGGCAATTTACCTATATATTTTTCTACTTTCCAGTTTTCTTAGAGATAAACACTCTCTATTGATGGATAAAACTCAATATTAATATTATTTGCATTATAATAGCTGAGAACATAAACTGAATAGGTATTAGAAGGATTAGTAAGCTCAAATACTACAGAAAATTTATCATTCTACATAAATTATTCTGTGTAATTCATTGTACAGCTAATAATTTAGAAATCATAGTATTTATCCATTATGTATTTCTTGTAATTCTCCCAAAATGTTTCAATATCTTTATTGTAATTTCTTACTCCTATTATTGACTAAGGGAATTGTGGATTATCAGATTAAATCTTAGTGCTATTTTCAAACTTATAACAATTAAAAAAATCATGCTTTAACTCATTATCTATTTTTGGGATACTAACCATACTCATTTTTTAGAAATTTAAGTTATTTCTACCTCTTTATTACAACTTGTTAAATGTTTTTCAAACAATATCTGAGCAATCTCTAATAATATCCTTAATAAACACAAACAATTAATTAATTAAATAATTAAGAAATAAATAGTAAAATTTCTAATTTTTGGAATTCATTATATGATTATGTCCTTATTGATATTTATAGTAGACTTACATTTATTTTTCTTTTATAGGGCAAAAAGAATTTACATAGGATGAATTGTGATCAAAGAATATTAAAATTTTTTGGCTTTCTTTTTTTACTGTTACAAAACAGATGGATACTATACTTAATTCTGGTTTTTAACTTTAAATAATCATTTTTATTATAATTTACCATGAAATCTATCTTACTAATTACATGCTTATTCTTATTGTTTTATTATCTGCATTTAGTTTAATAACAAATGAAACCTTATGAGAGTTAAGAATTTAATTAACTACAATTTTAATCTCAATTGGCTTACTCATTTGCTTAGATTTTAATTATGATAAACCTTTCACCTAATGTTGAATGGCAAATTTATGGGTTAATTCTAATAATTATGAGTTCTAATTTGTTTTTTGTGGTTCAATTATTGTTTCTCACTATTTCCATGGATATAAGATTCCACTAAATCCTAAAAATAGAAATATTTTTGATTGTATTTTATTGTTTATAAGTATATTTTTTCCTTACTTATTAACATATGAGTTTAGTCAAAAAGAATAATCTTTTAAAATTATCTTGTTTTTGTATAAATTATCAATTCATATTAAGCAAAAAAAAGAAGCAGCTATTTTTTCAGTAAAGCAAGCACATAATCAGTTTTAAAATAATAAAATTACTACTATTTATAAAAATTCTACTTCATACATTAGAGAAAATAAAACCTCACCAAATAAAAATAAAGACTAACAAATTGCTTAAAATAGCCATAGAGATAAATAAGTAATAAATATATCAAATATTCCAAATGAACTAAACAATGCTTTGACTACAAACAAAATCTTAATGACAAACAATAGTAACTTTAGATGAAATTTATTGAATTATCATAAATTTAATATACTTTTACAAGTAGAGCTATCAATCCATAAGAAAATAGTGAGGCAGACTAATGCATTGTTTATTTATAGCTGGGATACTCTAATTTTATTTTTATGTTAATCTCTTTGAAGGATTTTTATAAATTTTAAATATTTAAAATTAAAAAGAATAAAACCATTTTTTAACAAAATAAACAATATTTTAATTTCTAAACATTTTAATCATGTAAATATACAATAAACTAAAATGAAAATATAGAAAAAAAATTTAATCATATTAATTGACTTTAAAAATTTCTACTTTCTGAAAATTGATAGAGATTTTCACGAATTAAAAATTATTTAAATAATTGTAAAAAAAATAAAACCTATTTTTTTTTTACATCTAAAAAATTTTTTTTTATTAAAAATAAGATGAAAAATAATTATTAATAAAGAGATATTAATTATTTTATAAAATATTTCAATCTGGAATAATTTATTCAAAGTATGATCAAAATTCGTTTGAAGCTTTTAAAAAATCATACAAATAAAAAAAATAATTAGATGTTTGTAAATTAAAGCTTTGTAACACAAAATATGAAGAGTGGTAAATAAAAAATTCTTTACTCCTTAAAGGGAAAAGAATTTTTTTTTCTTAAATTAATTATGTTTTGTGCTCAATAGACTTTTTGTCTTTTCTGCCTTATAATGAATATCAAAATCAACATAAGTATTAATAAGAAATAAATTTGTTCATTTTATACAAAGTCTAAGATCTGTTATATTTTTTAATTCTTTCATTTTACTTTCATTTATTTAATAACTGTAAATATTAATAGTGTTTATTAGTTGAAAGAAGATTTTTAAAAATTTATTTTAATTCATTTATTGTTTTAAGGTAATGATTTGAAAAGAATTAACTAGATTTAAGTAGTCATCCATGATCTTAAGAAAAATAAGTTTATAAATAAATTTTTAAATGGTTTATTTTTTAATTACTGGTGGAATGTTTTTATTTTTTTCTTGTATTTATTTTTTGTTTTAATTATTTTTTTCTATTTATTCATTATTCCTTTCTTTTCGTGAATAGTAATAAATATATTTAGATTACTTAAAACCCAATTTTTCTTTCTTAATTTGCATTAATTAAATTCTTCATGAATAGTGTTCTATTTTTTTTATATTTTAATTTTAATTAAAGTAAACTTCTATATTTTTTTAATTATTCAAAAAACCAGAAAGTTAATTAATATAGTAAGGTAATGTCAAACAAAGTCATACAGAACCTTTTCTTAATTTTAGCTTACATATATTCCAAAGTTATTTTTGTAAGTGCAGATTCCATAACTGATCAACCATTAATAGTATAATGTGAAAGCAATCAATATCTTAACACAGATAATGAATGCATAAATTGCCACGAAAGTTGTTAATAATGCTCATACGATCAATTTAGTAAAATTAACCAACATTGTATTATGTGTGCTTAAAATTATTATTACGATTTAATTAAAATGTAATGCTCTCCAACATGCGGAGAGGGGTAAAGAATCAATAATAAGCTCAATATTTGTGAAAAATGTGCTGTTGAGAACTGTTCTTTGTGCTATAATGATAAAAATTAATGCTCTAAGTGCAATAATAATTTTTTGCTATCTAATAATGAATGTGCGTATTAAGGCTAAGAGGACTTAATTTATGAAAAATATTTAAGTATTCTCATGAAAGATAAATTCTGTAAATAAGAAAGTAATCCATATTTAGAGTTAAATGGTAAGGAAGAAAGTAATGATGATTAAAGAAATGAAAACTAGATTTGCAATAATGATCTAATTACATGTCCTATTATCTATAATTAATTAAATAACTAAGATTAAATGTATTTATATAGTTTAGTAGATGAAATAAATTAAAGGTTATATTTATTCACCTAGTATAAGATATAAATGTATAATTATCCCCAACTTAATTTACTTTATGAGGGGAAAAATATTCTACCTAATACAAACATCAATTATTGTGGATTAGTTGATAATGACCTCATCTATTTTTATTGTGCCTATGGATCAAACATAATTGTAAAGTATAAAAGAGATACAATATAAGGTTCTTTACACTACTAGGTAAGTTTATTAGCATTGTTTCAAAATATGAAAATGTATTTGAATTAGTTCTATTTAATTTTATGAAAAGTTTAATTGATATTCTTAATCAAAATATTTATTTTGACAAAGTCAATAAATAATCAGAAAAATAATCATCTTCATTCTTATTTCACTTTTTTTAAAATTTAACTGATATTTTAATAAGTACATTTATCAATAATTTTGTTTTATTTAATAATAAAATGATTTATTTATTAATTAATTAATTAGTTTTAAGACAAAGTTTATTCTATTTAAATTTTTGGACTATATTAATTTTTCTGGGACACTGGAAGAATTCCAACAATAGGATCCAACCTTTTTTAGATATATGATATCAAATAAAATTCTACTTAGACAATTTAACTTCCTACAGGAAAGTATTATCGCTACTTCGAGGTAAAAAAATTATAATTTTGCTTTGAAGCCTCAAATTAGATTTTATACCTACTAAACTCTACTGAAATTATTTAAAATAATTCTAACATTAATATTGCAAACAATAAATTTATTGTTCTATCAACTCAGTTTACTCTAATACAAGATATCTTTGTAATAGAAGAAACAAATTTCTACATTTTTGGAGATAAATAGTTTTATTGTAAATGGAGTTTAGATAGTTAAAATAGTAGAAATATATCACTTTCTTAATGCTGGATTTTAAATATAAATTAAGAAGATAGTTTTTATCTAACTATAGCAACCAGCAATAAAGAATACAAGAGTAAAGAAAAAGTTTTATTGACATATAGTTAGATGTATTCCACTCTTTATGTGTTTGATTTAAAGCAAGGATGGGAGAATATTAGTATTATTTTTGACAGAATAGAATATTTAGTTTCATCTTATTATTTTACTGATGGATGCTTATTCTATGTTATTACTTAAGGTATAATGTCAGTTTATTGCCTGAAACAGTCACCAGAAAATTAAAGTTAACTTTCTGCTAACGAATTTGATTTTTAAAATGGTTTGGTTAGTTAAAGCTTGTGGGATTTTTCAGGAATATATCTATTTAATATTATCTATCTATTCCCTGAGTTAATTGTTGTTAATTAACAAGAAGTGCTGGCTATTAATCTCTTATCTTACATGAAAATTTCTTAAATGCAAAATTAAACACAAATTAGTAACATTAGTAAAGCAGATATCTTGAAAGGTTTTTTATAAAATCCTACCTATGAAATATTAAATCAAATAGGTTATATTAATGTAATTAATCAGAGTAAAGTAGTAAGTAGTCATTTCATTTTCAAAGTTCAAAATTTAGATGATTCATAAATGAAGAGAGTTTCTAAATCTTTAGTGATAATCGAAAGTTTTAATTTAAAAGCCCTGTATTTTTAAGGAAATAAAAGCTACTCTTAATCTGTAGTAAGACTTAGAAATGACTTAGGAACTGTTCTTGATAGTATCTATATTTAATAAATGCAAATAATAATTCTTTGGTATACCTAACTTTTTCATGTAATAGATTCTACTTCTCTAAATTTATTTTATCAATCTTAACTTTACGACAAATAAGGGATGACTTAGCCTAATACGTTTAGAATGCTAATTTCTTCTGATTAAATATATTTAACAATAGTCATGATTGATAACTAGAACAAAAAGGCATTTCTAACTTTCTTGTAATTTGATAACATTCATGAACCACCAAATGAACTAAAATATTTTTATATTCAGTTTAATACTATTTGGATTGATAATAAGTAACTAATAGCTGTTTATTCAAACAGCACCCAAATATATATGTACGATGTAGAAACTTAGAAAGAAACTTCATCAAACTACATTCAAGAGTAATTAATTAATTCAGGAATTTTTGTACTTTCACCATCTTGTTCATTGATTAGCAGTTATTATAACTCGGCTTTCTACTTTTAAAGATTAGACAAATCTAATACTACATTCTCTTATAAATTATAAAAATAATTATCAGTCTAATCATATACTATAGTTTAACGTAATACAAATTAGAATGTTTTAATAATTTTTACTGATGCAGAAATTCTATTATTAAGTTGGAACATTAATTAAGAATCAGAATCAAATTTTGATTTATCTCAAGAATATTAGTTGCCATGTATTGGTAAAAAAGAAATAATATATCCAACAGACTATGAAATTTATTCTGATAATACATCAACTATTCAAAATTATCTGTATGTAAAATCAGATGGTTAATTAATCTACATTGTCTATTTAATGGGCGATAATAAGTTTGAACCATTAAAAAAATTAGCATCCAAGATTTACATTAATGGAGTTAATATTCTTAAGAGAAATGAATCAGATGATTAATAGTAAGGTATTAAGTTATTTAAAGCTGATATAATTGCAATTAAAGGACTTAGTTCTACTTATCTTTATTCAAGAGAAAATGAAAAAGATAACTATAAGCTTTACTTCAATAGTTAAATATCCTGTTTGGAAATAGGGTTTTTACTAAATGAACTGATATGCAAAAATAGTGGCGAAAAAGAAACATTCTTACTTCCTTTATATAAATCACCATTTTTAGTTAAATATAGCTTGTTTGATCAAGATAACTCTATTGATCTCAAGATAGATAATTTTACCTATCTACCACACAAGTAACTAATCATAATGAAGTCATCATATAAAATATTTAAATCAGTTCATCTGAATACATAATAAGAAATAAATTTTTTTTAGACTTAAGATATTTAATACAGTTATTTTGGTGATTTAATATCTAAGCCTGAATAAGATCTTTTTAGTGGATTTTACTACAATGATATAAATAACATTTTCCTTTAGATTAAATCGAACTCTCTTATTTACGCTTATAAAGTTAGTGAAGATGGCAAGACCTTTGATATCCTATACTAGTTTGAGAGGAGTTAGATTTTATGTATTGGGTTGATAGATTAAAAGAACTATTTATTATTTTGGCTTCCATAAACAAACAGCCTAATTTGTTTTGATTATATTGAAGGTAAAGTAATCATTGAAACATAGTCTTTAATAACTTAAGATCAAAAGTCTAAAAAGTTATTTGACTATAATGATGAATATCTCTATTTCTAAATCTATATGTCACTTTATAAATTCAGTTTCAAAACAGGTTAGATAGTTTTTCATATAATCCTCAATATTTCATAATTAAACTAATTTGCCTTCTTCAGCTAAATTTATGCTGATCCAAATGATGATTTTCTAATTCTCTTAAATTAGATGGATATAGTTATAGCAAAAATGAAGACTTAGGAATTAGAATATAGAAGATTTTAAGCTGAGCCAGAGTTTTTTAATCCTAATATCTTGTAATAATTGAATATCATCTACTTAATTCCTGTGTCATCCTCAATAGCCTACTTTTTGAAGCTACCTTCTTAAAATGTTAAGGCCAGTACAATATCCATATACAAAACAGATGTATAATACAGTATATATACTTATTGTGTTGATTCAAAGAATTAAATCATGAGCGTTTTAACTGTTGATTCAGTCATTCATTTTATAGATTTAAGCTAAATAGTAGAAGTTAAAGTTATGGAATCTGAAAACAAAGAAAATGAGCAAAATTAAGAAGCAGATGCTTAATCTTGGGAAAGCAATGATGATTAAGATTTAAATGAAAATTTGAGTGATGTAGGAAATAGTGATATCCCATAAACAAATTCTCTAAAAGAGTGCTTATCGTTTAGTCTTCATGAGCTTTTAGAAGATTTAGTAAACTCGAATGGGTAAGAAAATCCAAATTTGTATGATAATTTATCTTTAGTTTTATATTATCAGTAAGATGTCTTTTTCATTTCGTTCTTGAGCAACATATACACTTATAGTATTTCTAAAAAATAAATAGTATTCATAATAAGGCATCATTAATCACCAATAATAAAACTCTTATTTGTTAATGATTTATTATTACTTTCTGGAGACAGTCATAGCATCTATTTATGGAGTGTAGAAGAAATAATCAGATACAAATTTTTAGATTTAACAATGAGAAATCTGTAAAACATAGCTTACACCTCAAACTATGTTGAATAAGAGGCTAACTTCACTTTTTACAATTAAGATAAAGGTCAGCTTTTTATAATAGATAAGGAAACATCTCGAATTCAAAAGAGAGTTTAAATTTAGTAAGATGTTTATACTCAAAATTACTATTCAAACAATAGCTGGCAAATGCTGAATAAGGATTAATAAAGATATTTTAACAATCAAGAAGACAAATAGAGTACATAGGAACAAGAAGGATAAGATTAATCATTAAACAAATCAAATGACTAATCTGTATTAGTTATATCTCTAGGAGACTATTTCTTTTTTTTCAACTAAGAGGCAGAGAGTGTTGGAAAGTCTATGAATTTGGTATCATACAAACAGATTATTGGAATTTCTAGTGGTAATATCTTCTTTTTATCTTAAAAAAACAATCTTTATGTTTGTAATGTACAAACAAAACAAATAATTCCTATTTCTAAAATCAAGTAAAACTTTTTGATTATAGAAAGCTATCTAAAAAAAAGCTAGAATGGTAAGGCTGTTAATACTTTTTCTGATAACTTGTTACCAAATTTAAGAGAATCCAGCTCATCTAAGACTGTAAATTAAGTCTTTTTAATATTAGAAAATGGATAAATAGGAGTAGTTGACTTTAGAGCTGACCCATTTTCTACTTAAAATGATTTTAAAATCTTAAATTTTTTTGATCTAAATACAAATTCAACCAAAAATATTATTTCTTGCATGTAAATAGATCAGTAATATATTATCTTACTTAACAATTAAGGCGAGATTATTCTGTTAAAATTCACTCCTTAAATTAGTTCTGTTGAGGATTCATAATTAGTTATAATTAAAACTTTTTAAATGCTTGATATTTAGTTTAATGATATTAAGTTTGATTCTGAGAGAGAAAGAGTTATTGTTTTCAGTTCTGTCAATGATTCTATTTACTTATTAAACTATTTACCTTATACTTCTGATGATTTTCCTTAACCTGAGCCAACTATTGCGTTCTATAAAGTTAGTATGAATTAAGTATCAAATAAGCTTAATAAATTTTTGATAAGCGAATGTGAGTAATACTATATCATCTTTTCTTCTTTATACATAAAAATTTATTATGCTTAAGATTTCAAATTAAAAGCTGAAATAAAGCAAATCTATAGCTAATCAGAAATTTAATTTGTGAAAATTCTCTCTGAAAATATCTTATATGTTTAAGCCTAAACAGAAATAGTTATTTATGTTCTTTAAAATGTTTACCCCTTTTACTTCATTTCTCATAATTTATGCTTAACCTATCCTTATTTGTATCACTACACAATTGACAGATAAAGCTAAGACTCACATATTTTAAATTTAGAGCTCTACTTATAATCTTAATCAGGATTTACTCATCTTTAATTACCAGTAGATATTACTTAAATAGATCAATCATAAAGATTAAGAAATTTGCATTTAGCACTAAATCCTGAGCCTAGTTGTTAAAGATCTGAATTATTTGAACTCAAACAATAAGTTACAGCTCAAGCTTCTTTATCTTATTAATAAAAATTGAATATTCTAAACTTATTTAAACAGACTAAAAATGAAGATGGGATAGCTTCATCAACATATTAAAACTGCTTGTTATCTTTCAACTTAGAATATACAACAAAGAATTACAATTACATCAAAAATTTATATGTCTCTATTATACAAGCCAATTTTAAGAGTATCTAAAAATACACTCCGCTGACAATCAAAATTAAGGTAAAGGAGTCTGAAAGACCTTAAAGTTTAGAAGTTATTTCAAGCTTCACTGATTCATAAGATAGCTAAATTTTAATATACTCTGAAAACAAGGAGAATTCAACCATTTTGCTTAACCAAAACACTAAATTAAGCTAAAAACAAAACTCTAGTTTAGTCTTCTACAATTTAACATTTTAATTAGAGAGTTAAACTAACAAATCTAATAGAAACTCATAAGTTCAAGACAACAATATATCAAATTAATCAATAGTTTTAAAAAATAAACAAAGGGTAACTTTTGAGAGCATAGATTTTAATAAATAAAACAATTAATTTTAGATATACATTTCAAATATTTCTTTAACAATAATTGATAATATACAATTTAAGGATTATAATTTCTCTTATCTGGATTTAAATATTTCTCAACCTACTACACCTAACAATAATTATAACTCCACTTAGTCTTCTTCTTAATAAAATTGGAACTTGTCCTATAATTAAACTTAATCTTTTACTCAATTTACTTCAACAGAAACCCTAAAGATCTCAAATTTACTAATTGAAAACGTTACATGTTTGTTTTATAAGTAATTTTTCTTTCATGCAGAAAATGCTAATTCTGTTTTAATAGCAAATGTTACAGTTTAAAATATTGACACCGATTTTCTCAAATTATTCTCATTCAGACAGATCAATACATTAAATATTTAGAATGTAACAATCAGAAACATAAATTTAAAGACTTTCACAATGTTTGTCATTTAGAATGTACAAAATCTATCAATTAAAAATATCACTATTTAAAATATGAAGCAGAAAGTCTATTAGAAGTAATACTTTAGTAAAAATTACTTAATCTATTCTTATGGTGTCAATAAGGCAAGAATTTAAGATATTATTTTCCAAAACTTAGAAAATACTTTCTTTATTTACAGCGATGTATTAACCCTATCTGAGAATGAATTAATAGTGGGAAATTAAAATATTGCTTTTGGTAATATTAAAGTTATAGATGCTAGTTATATATATCCTTCTAATAATTCCTTAGACTATTCAAGCTAATTTAGTTCATTTATCAAATTAGTTAGTAAAAATGTTGCCTTCAATTAAGTTTATTTTAAAAATATTTCCTTCGATACTTCTCTGATGAATATCTAATCAAATATAGCAAATTTTAGTGATTTTAATATAAGTTAATTCTAACAATCTTTACGATTTAGACCCCCCTAATGCATTGTTTTATAAGTTTCAAACTACTTAGAAATGACACAAATTACATACTTAAATAATACTAATTTATGCACTGATATTATTACTTCAGAGCTAGTCTACATATAAAACTTCACAGTTAAATTAAATAAGTTAGTAACACCATAATAAATGTTTCTAAGCATATCTATCATTTCTTTTTCAGAAATATAAAAACTTAGAATTTAAAGTTTGAAGTTGTTAGAAAATTATCCTAATTATTCATATAAATCATTCATAGTACTAGAAAATATTAAACAATTCAATATACAGGAATCAGAATTCATATCTAATATTGCTAATAATACGTCTGGAGGAGCACTTGCTATTTAAAATAATCAAAACCTTTATGACCTATCAAATGATTAATACTAATCCGAAATAATATAAACTAAATTTATCAACAATAGTTCCCCAAATAATTTTGGAGGATCTCTTTTGATTGATAATGCAGATATGGATATTAAAAATTGTTAATTTATAAATAATTATGCCTAAATTGGTGGTGCCATAAGAATAGTTTCAAATCATGTGGTTCCATTGTTTTACATGAAACATTTAATAAAACAGTCAATATTTTTTCAAAATAACGCTGCTAACTTTTATGGAAATAACATAGGATTTTACCCAAAAGAAATAAGAATTTATAGAAATGAAGAATATTTTCCTCAATTAAAAATAGAAAATTTCAGAAGTGGAGATTATTTGTAGAACTTATATATCAAATTTATAGATTATGAAGAAAAAGATGTTTATCTATAAGATTTAGCAAAGAAGAGCATTGATAATGTTGATCAAATTGCATCATATTCTCTAGATATTACTTCAGATAATATATTCATCCCTAACTATTAAATATCAATTGACTCTAAATTTAGAACTTATTGTCTTAATGCAACTGTTATTTCTCATCCTTAATAATAACAGTAAATAACAATTAGCACAAAGTAAACTTTTCCAGTCATAATCCTAGATCAAGAAAATTAGAAAGTTTAGATAGCTAATAAAGTAAAAAAATCTTTCTATTTATTTGATAATGAATTCATTCTAATTTTTAAAATATCTTAAGAATTAAAGTGAATTTTTCATTCTTTTGAGAAATAATTATTTAAATATTTGTAGGAAAACATTCATTTATTCCATAAATAATAAAATTAATAGCAAATATACTTAAAAACCATTTTATATTTAGTGTTTTTTTATATTATTATTTTTAAAAATAGCGTCTTACAACATAAATATCTATTATTGCAAGACTTTGTATATAAGGAGAAGTATATTCAAAGTAAAATGATATATATGTATGCGAACCTTGTCCAGAAGGTAAGTACTCATTTTTATAACCTAAAATAGATGACACCGCTACAAATTAATGTAAGATATGCCCTCCTTATGCAAGTTCATGTGACAGAAATGTTATGAGTTTAAAAAATGGTTATTGGAGAGAAAATGACCAGTCTGATAATGTTTATTCTTGCTAGCAGTATAGTGAGAATTGCAAAGCTGAAGATGTCTCTTCCATAAATTATTGCAGGGAAGGATATGTTGGTCCTTTGTGCAGCTCTTGTGATATTTCAGGTAAAACATGGGGAAGTAGATATGCTAAAATTTCTGGAGTTTATTGCAGTAGTTGCAAAACATATGGAATATAAATTGGAATGTTTATTGGGTTTCTGTTTCTAACTGTTTCATATTTGCTATTTTTAATGAGGTAAAACATGAGTTGCACAAAAAAGAAAATCTAAGCAGAGTACTTAAAAATTTTAGGAATGATAAGATTTGGTAAAAGTGCATAATTTGAGAGAACTTCAATTTTAAGCAAGATTTTGATGCATTATGTTCAAATTTTGCTTATCATAATGAATAGTTCTGAACTTTCAATACCTTCTTTTTTTAATTTTTTTTAAGTCAGTGGAGATCCTGTTCTAAATATTTACTACTCTTTTGACTGCTTGATATCATACTTGGATATTTAGATAGTGTTTGCAAGAATAATATGGCTTACTTTATTTGTGGTATTTCTGGTTTTAGTAGGTACTTTTTATTTTTTCTTGCATTATTTACTGGATAAATCACAGTAAAAGTAATTAAAGTTCTATCTGTCTTACTGCTCTATGGCTGTAAAAATGGTATTAATTTACACTTTCCCAGGGTTATTAAGTTAAATAACAAAATCAATAACATGTGTTAAATTTGACAAAGGTTCTTACTCTCTAGCAGATTTGTAATTTTCTTGTGATGAATAAAACTATAGATAGATTTCATACTATTTTGTTCTGCCTTTATTCTTTATCTTAGTTTTAGTAATTCCTTTAGCTTACTTGATTCGTATTCGTCGTATCATAAAAAATCCATCAAGAATTTCACTACTGAAATCATTTGGCTTTCTTTTTTATGATTACAAACAAAATGCTTATTACTGGGAAATATTAAAACTATAACTTAAAGCCTTAATAATTGTTTCAAACACTTTGCTACATTCATACATATTTAATAAGTTACTGTTTTCACTTGTTTTAATAATGATTTACAAATTCCTCCACTTGAGAGTAAAGCCTTACATTTCTCATGAATATAATCATCTAGATTTAATGGCACATCTAATATGCAATTTTACAATAGTTATAATTTTGATATCGATTTCTACTCCTTTTCCATTAGTTAGTTACATTTGCTTTTCAGTTATTGTCCTAATTAATGCTTTATATATAATTAGACTCTTATAGACTTACTTCTCAGGTATTATTGTTTTATATAATAGAAACAATAGATCTTTAATTTAAAAGTTTTTGTTTTTGCTAAAATCTCTATTTCCTAGTTTTCTTAATTGCATAAAATTATAAAAGTAAAATTCATTTAAAATATTACTACTATGGTAGACTCTTTCAAAGCATGTGATGGATAAAAAAGATGTGTTAAAATAATCAAAGTCTTCAATTTCTTCTTCATCTTAGAGTCATTAATAAAATGAAGAAAGTTTGACTCATAAAGAATTTGTAAGCTATGATTAAGAAAGATAGACTAATAGTTAGATGAAAAAATTAAATTATTTTGAGCATACAAGCAATGACTTCTACTTCAACAATTTGATTCAAGCTAGTAAAAGCAAAATATGTGGTATTTCACATAATACGAGTATTTCTTAAATGGAATTGTCTATGCAAGATCCAGTAGATCTTAACTAGCCTAAATATTTATTTAATAAATAAATTAAAACTATTCATAATATGAATTTTCCTCTTTAAAATACTGAATCTCCTTGTAATAGCAATAATAAAACTATTTAAAAATTATAATAAAACTAATTGAGTGTTAAAAATTCTGATTCTGATACAGATGCTTAATAAGACTCTAAAAAACAGGGATCAACTAATGTATATAGCCATATTACTCATAATAAAGACCCTTAAAGTGTTAATTAGAGTTCAAATAGTCTTTAAAGCTTGAGCAATTTCCTTTCTTAAAAATCATTTGAAAAATTAAGTTCAAACAAATAAAACTAAACTCCTCGCTCAAAAAAGAAAAACTACATACAAAAAGTTATATTAATTAATAGGATCAAAGAAAAAAAATTTTCTTTGAAAGGTAATGAAAAAATAGAAATCAATCAAAATGAATCTCAAAAATAAAATAATGCTCACTAAAATTACTAAGAAAAGAAGATATCTTATTAAAAATAAAAATCATTCTTTTCATTAGCAAATTAAGATCATAATAAATTCAATAATTATCTTTAAAATGATTGTTAAACTTAAGTGTCAGAAATAATAAGTCCAATATATGTCCAACCTAGCATCTAAAAAGAACAAATTGATTTTAATCATTATTAAAAAGAAAACGAAAACCATCTCAGTTAATATACAGATAAAACTTTTTAACCACAAAAATGTAATGATTCAATTAAATAATTACCTTTGTTTTGCAACTTTTCTGATACTTAGTAAGCAATAAATATGTTTAATTTCTAGAACTTTGGGAAATCGGAAATGAAATATTCCTAATAAAGTAATATTTAATCAGACGAGAAAAGTAGTGATTCATCTGAAGATTATTAAGCTGGTGGAGAAACCCACAAAAAAGTACAGGATTAATCAATCAGTATTGAATAAAATGGTAGCATGGGAGAATAAGGTGTAGTAGATTAATCTTGTTCCATAAAAATGTAAAATAGTTGTATTAATAATAAATAAATAATTAATGCAAACATTCCAAAAGAATCAGAACAGTTAGTTAGCATTTAGCAAATATCTAAATTATTCAAAAGCAGTTCTTAATGAAAAAATCAACATTTACTCTTCTTTTCATACAATTATTAAAATATAAATTTTATACAAAATAAACTTTTAGTTAAATACTCAAATATTTATAAAAATAATATATTTGTACTACAATAATGAAAAAAATATCAATAAAACTCTTGTAAATTTTATTTTTTTATTTAGTACTTACTTACTGCTTAAATAATATCAAATCATTTCTTATGTATTTATTTATGAATTCATTCTGCAAAATTTAAGTTTATTTTTTAATAAATGAGAAAAATATATAAATCACTTTAGTTTAACATAATAAGAATTTAATTTAATTTTAATTAGTAAAAGGATGTTATGATAATAAAATTTAATGATATTTAGCCTTATTTACTTTTGAAATATTTTTCAATTTATGAGCTTGCTTTTTGTTTTAGTTTGATAAGAAAACTAATCAAGCCAAAAGTAATGTTAATTTTTTTAAAAGATGATCAAAAAATTGACTGTATTCTCTCATAAGTGGGAAAAGTGAGGCTTTCTAAATATCAAAGTTTTAATTATTAGTCTTATTAACTTAAACTTATTTATGAAGATTTTTATGAGAAGATTTTGAAATTTGAAGATCTACCTTATTATTCATAATCAATTATATTATTTGTATTTTTACTCAAATATTATTTTTGAAAATTAAAAGAAATTTTAGCTGAATTGTTTTGAAATGTTTGCAATAGTTTAAAATTAAAAGGAGTAAACTTGTTCCTAGTCTTTTATTCAATAAATTTTTTACATAGAAATATTCAATGCAGAATATTTCTTTTTATTTCGAGGTGGAAAATCAAGGATATAAATAAAAAATAATTAATAAATAATTCGTCATAGTAGAAGGTTTAAAAATATTTAAGAAACTAATTTTATATTGAAAGTAATCATCATATCATAATTTTTACTTGTAAATGAAGTAGTAAAAATGAAAAGTTTATAACAAAATAAAAACAAAAATTTAAAGAATTTCTTTTTAAAAAAAGTATTGTAAAAATAAAAAATTAGGACAAGGATTTTGTGGAAATTAATAAAACTCCTATTTATTTTATTATTCACACACACATTTTTGAAATTGATTAACTTAATATAATATATTCTCCAAAAGTAGCTTACTCTATGCAAGGAGTATTTTTAAAAAACAATTTATTTATTAAAAGAGAAATATTTACTTTATAAGTAAATATGTATTCAAAAATGGAGATTGATAATTAGAAAGCTTGTAAATTTTTAAAAATAGACACATCATATTTGAAATGTTGTTTTAATTGAATCTAATTTATGCAGGTTGACTGTGTAAGCCTTTTATATGTGTTGGTGTTTGAAATTCATATTTCTTTTATAATTAAAAAGATGATACTTAAATAAAAGTTACTGAAGTAAATTCAATGCTTTCTTTTAAGAAGAACATATTATTTCATATATTAACATTTAATCTTTATATATCAACTAAACAAACATTCATATTCTTTTTTAAGAGTTTAATAAACATAAAGAAAGTAGGGTAGAATAGATGACTTGCTGACTCAAATGAATAAAAACTAATAGAAAGGAAAACAAATAATAAGGTTTCAACTACTATAGATTTTTTTGAAAAGAGAGATTTGTAAAGAAGTAAAGCATGTGTGGAAATCTTACAATTGTCCCCCTTTAAAAATTTGTGTTTAATAAAAAAAATTCGTGTGACCAAAGAAAATACTAAATAAATACAAGAGAGCAAAACACACAAAAGAATATAAATAATTAAAAAAACAAAAAATTATTAAAATCATCAATCTAAACAAAAAAGAATCTGCTTAAAATCTTAATTACTAAACAAAAAATAATTAGGTTATGAAAAAATGAGTGTGCTTTTGAACCTATGGACTCCCTCTGCTGCTGTCCTAACCTGTCTTATAACTCTGAATTTGTTTAAGGATGAAATGCCTTACTATTTGCTGGAGCTCCCTTACCTCTTTAACTTGTTTGCTGATAGAGCCTAAGCTGGTCTTGATAGAAAGACTCCTTCTTCAAAATTACTTTAATTTGTATCTGTCCTGATTTTCAGGCTAACTAAACCTATTGTCTTTTAAGTTTACTTTACAGAATTTAATATTGTTTAATTGTATGAAAGTGTTATAGATGTGACTATCTTCGCATCTTTTTTTTACATGATCCCCTTTAAGTATTGGTAATAATTGCGAAATCATCGTTTCAGTGGTAATATCATCAATTCTCTTGATGCGTTTGGATCTGCTGAAGTTATGATATATTTGGTTTAAAGCACCTTGAAAAGTGCTTCTTTTTCCCAATATATTTTAATTGTGACGATTTCGAATTTTATCGAATCAATAATTTCATGGGTAATGTATAAAAACGAAGGTAGTGAGGAATCACTCCAGAATTTTATGCAATCAATTTAACAGACTATTTTTATTGAGTTGAAATGTTGTTTTATGAATATTTTCTGCTTTGCTCTACTGCAATCTTCTACTTAAATTTCAAATATTATGAATAACTTACTCTATTCTTAAACTTAGTTTAACAGAAACATCAAATTGCTTGAGCATTTTACTAATTTTATTTATGTAGAGGATTCAATCAGGTCCTTTAATATCTGTTCTTCTACTTCTTCTATTTCTCTTAATAGCAAAAATCTAAATTAGTAAGAATCTAATTCAACTGAATCTATTCCTTCAAACAGCTTGCAAATTATTGAATCAAAGTAACCTGAAAAAGAATTTAACTTAATACAAGCTCAACTAAATCTAAAAAATACTGAACATTTTTTAAAGCATTCTTTGCATTCTTTTAGCAAGCACGCATATCACAAAAACCATGAAAGAACCAAATAAAAAGCAAAACATCATCATTTTTCACTTAAATGAATTAAATAGATAAATAAATGTATTAATTGACTGGATTCAGTAATCCAATCTATTCATTTTATTAAAATAATAGGTGTTTTATCAGGTCAGGTGATTAACTCATTTCTTTGAATTTAAATAATATTTTTGAAGCCGAAAAGCATTTCAATTTAAATTCATTTTTATTTTGAATTCAGTAACAACATTTTATTAATTTTTTCAAATTATACAATTTACACTTAATATTTTTATTTTTCGAATTCAAAAAATGGAGTTAATATATCTATTTTGATAGAATCTTTCTTATTTTTTAATAATTAAATAGAATTAATATAAATAACATTGTACTTTTTTACATTATGTGTTCAAGCTTTTGTTAGTTGATGTTTTTTTTATGCAATTTATCTGAAATCTATATTTAAATTTAAAGTATTTGATATTTTAACAATTAAGCTAGATGAAGTTAAAATATTTCACCTTTTATATGATATGAGTAGTGTTAAGGTTGTTGAATCATGTTGGTTATAGATATTATTATTTATATATAATAATTATGTAGGACTTTTCACTTCTTAAATATCATATATTTCTGTATCATAGTTATTGTGATAATTCAATAATATATTTTATTTTTATAAATAAACTCAGTTCAGATAGACATTCATTTATTAAGCTTTAGCTTTTACCATAATATTCTTTATATTCTTTTACTATATATATTATATATGAATATAAATTGCCAGGCTTTCTATTGTTTTAAGTTAATCATATTTTAAAAATTGAAAAAAGTTGACTTTGTAATGAAAACAATTAACTAAAAAATTTTGTAAATAAAATACTAAAAGAATTAATAATTAACAAATATTTTATCATATTTAGGAAAATGATCAATTATTCCTTTTTATGATTTTATATTTCACATTTAAACAGATTGAAAATAGTTATTATAAATTTTGTATTGTAAATTTAGTTTTTCTCATAAATAATAAATCAATTCAATAAAGTATGATGAATTATTTAAACATTATCCTCAATAAAAAATGTAATCATTATTATTTGTTCTATTCAATTTAGATATTTAAAATAATTAAAGTTTAAATATCTCTTTGTAATATTTATTAAATTTTAAACTTGAAAAAACATGAATGACTGAATTATTATTTAAAATTTTTTTTTCATTGAATTTTGAATAAAAATGTAAAAAGACCATAAAAAATATTTTATTTCTTAGTTTAGATTAATCTAAAGATTGTAAAAGTTAAAAAATTGAATTGAATATTACTAATTTTATAAAAGAATATATGCTTGAAAATTGATAAGAATTAATCAGGAATTTGTGCTTAAATACATCAAAAAAATTTTATTTTTATTTATATTTTGAGTATATGCCTTTTATCTTCTATATCTTGTAATTAATTTGTAAGTATGAAATAATACTTTCATTTGGTGGTTAAGTAAAATAAATATAAAAATATACTTTAAATTTAATTTTTTTCTTAAAAGAGTTTGAAATACAAAATTTTGATCTTAGAAAGTTAAAAATACTATTTTAGATTTAAAATCCTATTATGATCTCAATATTTATTTTGAAATTAATCAATTCAATTGAAGAAAAATTCCATGTATTTTCTTTAATTACATTCAATCAAGATCTTGATATTCATTTATTAAAATTTATTATTTTTTTGAAGAAATTATGTAAGCAATAATCTTGGGGTTATCTATTAATATTACTTTCTTTCTTTTTTTTATTGGTTTTTGGGTTTATTGATAATAAATTTAATAAAAATCAAATAGTAAAAAATATTAATTAACTATCTTCTTTAGCCATTCTTTGAAAATAATCAAAAATTTTAGTAATAAGTGAAAGTTATTATTACTAATGAAAAAAGGAAGTCAGTAGGGCTAATAGAAATAAGATGCTGACGAAGATGATTAAGATGAAAAGGATTTTTAGGAATATACAGAGAGACATAAAAGCGAATCCTTTACATAATAATAGCATATAAAGCATTAGAAGAAATAACAATCTCTCCATAACAGCATTGATGTTAATTTTTAAGATGTGATTCAACCAAATATTTAGATTAAATCTCTAGCAACAAAAGTTGGAAAAATCAAGCTTCCTGAGTTACCTTAGGCAAATGAAATTCTACCTAAATCAGCATCTAAGAAAGAGGTTCCTAATTATGTTATTGGTACTTAATATGTCAGCATTGTTAACTTAGATGGCAAACATCCTGAAGAGGAGAGACTTTAATCTAAATCGTAAAAAGGAAATGCTAAATTAGGGATTCAATCACAAAATTAAGGAAATAATTAATATGAATCAGGCAATAAAACTTAGGAAAATAAAAATGCTATACCCAATAACAATTAGTAATAACCATAATCTTATTAGCCACTTAAAGAGCTAAGTAGTTTGCTTAAAGAATACTCCATCATTTATCAAAAATATCCATAAAATATGTACTCATCATTTAATATTATACAATGTGATCTAAAAAAGATACAAGAAACTTTAAGTCTAAAAAAGAATTAAATTGAAAAAGATATATTATAAGAATGTCGAAAAGAAGAACATCAATTTAGTTAAGATAATAAAACAGTTTCATACTTTTAAAATGATAATTCTGTCTTAGATAATTTGTAATCTAATTTATAGAATTTTAACGAAAATTAGCAAAATTTAGATTTATAGTTTACTAAATCTTGTCAATATGACACCAAAAAAGGAAGAAAAAATAATGAAAGTTAATCTGTTGATGTCAGAGAAAAAAAAAAATCATTCGATGAAGGTTAAAATAATATTTTTGATAGAAAAATTAGTAAATAGAAAGAAAATACTTTATGGGTTAGTTCTACAAATAATAATGGAGTTGAAGATTAACCAAGCGAGTTACTCAACAGAGGCAGTAACAATTTAAATGCATCGATTAATCTAGTAAAATAGAATTAATAGCTGAGCAATAACTCTAACATAAACAAAGCAACAAACAATAAATAGCTCAATTTTGAATCTAAATTTGAGTGTGGCAATCTTTCTTATGCTTTTATGAAAAGTGAAAGAGAGTACTTGCTAGTTTTATAAAATGACATCAATACAAAAGGAAATACTTAATGGTTTTACTTTAGAGTTTCTAATTAAAAAGCGTTAGGTAAGGTAACTTTTAGTATATTAAACTACTAAAAGAGTTACAGTTTGTTCAATCAAGGCATGAAAATTTTAGTTTACAGCAAAAAAAAGAGGGAAAAATAGAATTTAGGTTGGCATAGATCTTGCTCAAATATAACATATTATAGAAATGAATATAAAAGATAATCATAGAATTTACCTTATTCAACTTATTTTACCTTAGAGTTCGCTTATGATTTTTAGGAGGAAGAAGATGAAATATTTTTTGCATATAATTATCCTTATTCATACTCAGATCTTTAAAATTATTTAGAATAAATAGAAAACGATGCTTTCAAAAAGTAGTTTGTTAATAGAAAAGTGCTTTGTAGAACGCTAGCAGACAATAGAGTTGATTTGCTTACAATAACAGATGGATCCACTAACTATCATGTAAATAAACAATAAATTGTTGTGTCAGCAAGAGTTCACCCTGGAGAAACGGTTTCCTCTTTCATGGTAAAAGGCCTCATAGATTACATCCTAGAAGACACTCCTGAATCAAAGTATTTGAGAAATAATTTTATCTTCAAAATAATTCCTATGCTGAATCCTGATGGAGTTATCCACGGTAACTATAGGTAATTACTATATAATTTGATCGATTTAATTAAAATGTGGGATTTATTTAATTATATTTTTTAATCACCTTGCAAATAAATCATAGAATAATACGTAGTTATCACAAAATTTTCAATACGTAAACACCAAAAGCCTTTTTTCAATGGCACATAAAACCACAAAATCGAAAACAAAAAATAAATAAACATTCATGTTGTTAGACTCTTATTAAACACCAAAAGCAATATTTTTCTAAATAAATATTCCTTGAATCTTTCATAAGTTTTTCGAATTCAAAAATTTTTATAAAAAGACTATCAAAAACTTATTTTAAAAATTGAATTTGTTCAAAAATAGCAAACATAAAAATAGTAAAAAAATAGAATTATTTTTTGGAATTATGAATGAAATAAATTGGATGAGTTGATGAAATAAAAATTGAGTTTAAAAGATCTAATTAAGAAATTTAAATAGAATTATTTATTAAGAAACATAAGGAAAAATCCATAAATAAATTTAACTAATTGATTATATTTTCAACCACAAAAATTGGATTTATTAAAGATTCAAATTTAATATAAAATAGATGCTCACTTTCTGGAAGAGATTTAAATAGGCAATGGAAAAAGCCAAGCAAAGGTATTTATGCTGAAATCCATTATCTCAAAAAACTTATTCTGAATACTAAAAGATTAGTTCTTTTTTGTGATCTGCATGGACATTCTATTAAAAAAAATATATTTGTTTATGGATGCCATGATTATAGCTAGCCTTCTGCTTGCAGAGAATTACCTTATATTATTTCTAAAATTTATTAACCTTTTTCTTTTAAAGACTGCAATTTTAAGGTTTAAACTTAAAAATAAGGAACTGCAAGAGTAGTGCTTTGGAAATCGCTTAGAATTCCTAATATTTTTACTTTAGAAAGCAGCTTTTGTGGTCCTTCTTATGATGATGTTCATTTTAGACTTTAAGATCTATAAAATGTTGGCAAAGTCCTTTGCTAAGCTTTTATGATTTATTTTTAACCATCTTAATTAAAGCAAGGTAATAATACCTCAAGAAGAGATTCACAAGAGGAAGCATAAGATGTAGTTGAAAAAGTGATTTCGTCTCAGCGCTCAACTCAATAATATAAAGAAGATTTTGCTTTACTCTAAAAGTAGCAAGTAACTTAAATTAGCAGCTTAATGACCCAATTCAATATCAAAAAAGATTAAATATAAAACGACCTTTTAAACGAAGACTTAATATAAATGGGTATGAATGATTCAGATGGTTCTGATAGCTGTCCATCAGAAGATGAAATTTAAAATGTTCTAAAAAACCCTCTTAATGTAGAAGAGCCTAAATAAGAAAATAGTAAATCTCCTCTACCAAAAAAATAAATAAAAAAACTTGCTAAAAAAACAAACGAAACGACAAGAACTAATCTCTTAAATTGTATACCACCTTAAAGACCAATAGGTTTTAATAGCAGCACAAGCAAAGATGTAGAGAAAGGAGAGTATGCTAAACCAGTAGCATTAATTAGAAGAATGGAAATACCATGCAAAAGTAGACTTATATTGAATGATGATATAATTAATTAACCAAATATTAATTCTATTTCTCCAAGAAATAATCTTACCTCAAAATTCAAATAAAAAACAAACCCATTTCCTAGAAATATTTAAAATAAGAAAGATTTGATAATGCCAAGCTCTGTTCTTACTCTTAACAACAGTAATAATCTGAGAGATTAAGAAAAATCTCCAAACAAAAAAATTCCTGAATCACAAGATATTCTTCAATAAGAAGAAACAGTAAATTTAAAGAGTACTTTAATATTCAAAAGAAACCCTCTTTATGATTATTATGAAAGTGCTTAGCCTAAGATTAAAGTAAAAGCGAGCGAACTAGGAAATCTTAAAAGAAATCTAGAAAATGAAATAAATAACATTATTAATAATAAGCGTAGTCTAACTCCAACTAAAATGGTTCCAAACAGATTAGATTAGATTCTAAATTATAATTTAAATGGATATAATCATTAAAATACTAATAGCAATATAGGTAACTAAAGAAATCTAAGTAGCAATTTATCTTGCAATAACAATAATGGTAATTACAATAATAGCAACAGACACTTTTCAAATCAAAAACCCAATTATTTTCCATCTATAAAAAATAACCAAAAAGAAGCAACAACTCCTACTATATAAGTTAAGGTTATAGGAAGTTAGAAATAAAATTATTAATACTCAAATAATGAGCCATAAATTAACAATCATTAACAAAGAAACTTCTCTTATAATTTAAGACTTGAAGAAGATCTTGTTTATAGTCCTTAAAATTTCAACAATTTAACTCCTATTAATCCAAATAATAAATCTCTTGATAACTCAGCAATACTCTAAGCTCCTTAATACACCTCAAAATCTCCAAATAAATTAAGAAAAAAATATTCTTTTAATCAATAAAATCAAATGGTTTAACCTATGAGTTGTAATAATAACAATAACAGTTACTTGAACACAGAACCAAGTGAATTAATAACCATCAATGCCTAAAATAGAGTTGAAACAGAAACCTATATCATTGATGAAATCAATAAACAGCACAAAAAACTACTCATCAGAAATAATAACCCAACAAGATCTTCTTCTATAAAAAAAAAAGTATCATTAGGAGGTGATTAAAATACAAATAATGGTGAAATTATGAATTACTAACCTGCATAAATCAGATAAAGAAGACAATTAAATAGAATATCCGTTATTTCTGCTGCTGAATAAAATTAAAACACTTCATTTCCTAATTAAAACAAAATTAGACTCAATGAAGATTTAATTGATTATATTAAATTTGGCAAATTAAATTCATTCAAATGATTTTTCAATAAATCAATCAATCAACTAAATTTTTCTGTTTATTCTTTTAAATAGATAATTAATTAATGACAAATTAAATAATAAATTCTTATAAGTACATTCCCCATATACTTTTTATTTTTCTAGTGTTAATATAATTTATCTCTATACTAATTTTATATCTTCTGTATAACCTCAATTTAAAAAATTTGCAAATTCATTTAGTAAGTTTTTATCATTTATTTATACTATTCCTTCTATTGCAGGAACCATTAAATCTTGTTGTTCTGCAGATGAGAATTTACAGTATTTAAAAAAACTGAATTTTATTTTAAGAAATATTTTAATAATTTTGATGATTACATGCTTTAAACAACATAAATAGAATTTTAGAAATTATTTTTAAATTGTAAATTAATATTAAATTAAAATTCTTTTGATTTTTATTAACTAACTCTAGTAAACAAATAAAGAAGAAAAATTTCTTTTTAATTAATAAGTTGATAGAAAATTGGAGGTTTGATCAAAATATAATTCAAAAATGTTTAAT
Organism: Tetrahymena elliotti 4EA; assembly: GCA_000231825.2. Lineage (NCBI taxonomy): Eukaryota > Ciliophora > Oligohymenophorea > Hymenostomatida > Tetrahymenidae > Tetrahymena > Tetrahymena elliotti. The sequence goes on from JH720358.1 coordinate 79,113, forward strand.
TCGTTTATTCTCTAAAACGATGGAATAAGAAGAAACCTTTTTAATTTTAAATTATATTGATTAAAATTTGATTAATGAAGGATCTTTGTTATATTTTGAGATGTTAGCATATTGAGGTTTATCTTTTTATTAAGTAAGAACTACATTAGCAAAAGTTAGTAAAAGTAAAGGTAAATATATTAAAAGAGGAAAAAAGTGATGAATATCAAGTAAACCAAGAAAGAAATTGCAAATTTAATTGTAAACTGTTGTACTCGCTACTTTAGTGTAATGAAGTTTTTCGATTTAATGAAGAATTAATATAAGCATTACACTGATTTTGCTCTACTGGAAATTGTGCATTTTTATTTGTGCTAAAAACTACCAACAAAAAGACTGGTGATGTGGTTGCTTTAAAAGTAACAGAATGTGATGAAAGTGACATAGGTGAAATAAACTTAGTCAAAGAAGAATAAAAGCTGCTGAACAGACTTAAGGACTGTAAATACCTTGTTCCGGTATATGATTGCTTCTTTTTATGATGATGATGTAAGAAAAGAAGAAATAATTGAAACCAAAATCAAAAAGCAGAAAAATTTAATCAATGTCTTCTTTATTGTAGAGCAGGAGTTCTGTTAGAGTAATTTTTTTATAACTAATTTTTAATTAAAGCAAGGTTTTGAAGTAGATTCTACAAAAAAAATTTTAGTGTATTCATTTTTATTGATTTGATATGAATTTATTTCAAGTTTTTCTATTGATATTTGCACATTAATTAAAACCCATAATGAAGCAAAGAAGGCTAAAGCAAAATAATTCAATTTGGTTAGATTTCTAATTTATTGTTTTTTTCCTTCTTCTTATTTCATTACTCTTTATTAAGAGATTTAAAGTTATCTTTTTTAATTTGACTAGCTTTTTAAGAATTAAATAAAAAAATCAACTTTTTAAGATAAAGTAATTTTTCAATAAATGAATATCTTTCATTCATTTTCCATTTACTATGTGATATGTGCATTAATTAAATTAAGATTTAGACATTTAAAAAGCTTATTATTTCTGTTCATTTAAGAAGATTAAAGCAAAATAATTCAATTTGGTTAGATTTGTTATTTATTGCTTTTTTCCATATTTTTGTTTGGCACTTTTTTATTAAGTGATTCAAAATTGCCTTTGTTTATTTGATTAACTTTCTAAATAAAAGATTAATCTCTCTACCTATCTATCTATTGAGTGTATAAAACATAAAATAATTACCTTGTTAATTGAATGACTTCTCTAAATCTTAGGCAGGCAAAATAAAGTAAAAGGAAAATTAATGAAAGATATTTCTTTTTAAAGGATTTAGAATTATAAATTTCATTAAAACTGTAAATAGGTACTATTTGGTAGAATTAATACCAAATGAATTTTTTATCTTTAAGTTTGTGAGATAAATATTTTTTAGAATTATCTTATAAGTTAAAATATCTCTCAAATTAAGAAATTTATTTTAGATGTTATCTATCCTTCATAAATTCGTTAATAATTATTTGAAAAATTAAAAATAAAATGATAAATTATGGCAAAAATCTACTTTCCAAATATATCTATTGTTGAAAAAATATTTAATATTTTGAAACATTTTTAAATCTTTATTAATTTTGATTAAAATTAGCAAATTTAGAAAGCTATTTTGCTGATTGTAGATCAAAAAAGTCTTATCCATATAAGTAAGAGAAAGAATTCATGGCAATTTAAATGTTTTACTGACTCTTTAGCTCATCTCCACAAATTTGATTTAGTTCATAGAGAAGTTAAACCATCCAATTTTTTGCTGACCATGGATGAGAACTAGCTACCAACCAACTGTGAAGATATGTAATGATTTCTTTCAATTATTTTTTATTTCTTTTGTTTGTTTAGAAATAAGAGGCACTTGACTCCTTTCCTTTTTTTAACAACATTTATCCTAAATTTTTATTAAAAATGAAAAAATTAATTATTATTCTAAATTTAATATTTTAGAAAGTATGAACTGTTTTAAGTTTTAGTTTATCAAGATTTAAATAATTTTAAATTAATTTGCACAAATAAATAAATAGGTGATTTATCTTTTACATCAGGTCTAAAAAAAATCAAATCCACAATGACAGTCAACCAAATTGCAAATTTTACAAAGTTTTCAGTCCATCTCAACATTTTTTTGAATAAATAGATATTTTCTCATTAGGATTGATTTTACTTCAATTAGATAACATAGAAACTTCAACTTTAATGAAACTGCACATGAAGATAGGCTAAATATTAAACATGGTTAGATTTTCTCTAACTACTAGATTGACATAAAATCATTTATCTACTAATAGCTTAGTAATGTCTAAACTATTCTGTTGATAATAGAAAATGAGTAATAGATATGTTTATTTATTTCATCTAAAAGAATTAAATTTACTTATTTGTTGAATTTTCTTCTGTTGTTAACTCTGTATATTTATTACATTTAGTTATCAAATATAATCTAATAAATTTTTAGTCTTAATTGAAAAAGAAATCAGAATATCTAAGCTAGATTCAAGAGAGCGTAATAAAGGATAAATAAAATTAGATTTTGTTACTATTTGAGACATTTTAACAAAGTAAATTAATTAGCCATAAAATTTAAGATCAATTAAGAAATTATTAATAAATAGCAAAAAAAAAAAAAAGAATGTTAATCATTACAAAAATTTAGTGAAATGTTCTAAAATTTGAAGTACAAACCCTTTGAGATCAGCCAATATGAAATAATCATACAACTTCTTTAAAGTATTCCAGAATATGAAAAATGTTATGAGTTTATTTCCCATCAATAAGACTAGAGGATTATGAGAGATTGTTAAATGCCTCATGTCATTTAATTTTATGATTTTTTCTACTTATCCGTAAATAGCAAAGATGATTTTGTTGTTTACAAGATCCAGAAATGTTCTGTAATCATTTATTTAATTTAAATCAGTATTAATCTATTGTCATTCATTCATTTTTTATTACTTAGAGGAAGTTTAAAGTAGTACATAAGTAAACTTTAGAAAGAAAAGATTCTACTTAGTGAAAAATAGAAAATGAAAATTGCAGTTTAAATGATAGATGTAATAAACTATCTAAACCTTAATGGTATAGTTTATAGAGATATCAAATTGGACAACTTTTTTTACATCGAAAATGGATCCGATGTGCCTACTATTAAACTTGATATCTTGTTAAAAATTAAGTTTTCATCTTAAATTTTTAATATAAATTAATTAGTTAATTTTGGTCAATCAAGAAAAGTACCTTATAAGGAAATTTTTATGAATAATAAAATAGAAAAAGAATACAAACCAGTTTAAGGAACTGTAAATTTCAAATGTTAATAATAATTTTTATAAGACCATTTTATTTTAGTGTGGAACATTTGGATATGCTTCACCTGAATTTTTCGATTAATATCTGTATACTTTTGAGGTAAATTAATTAAATTAAATTTAGTTTCTTGATATTATTTTATTTTATTTTTAGTGTGAAATATTTTCTGTCGGAGTTTTTTTAGCTCTTTTAGATAATTTTGGCTAGTTAGAACCTGTAATTTTAAGAAAAGTATTTGATTATTTTTATGGATTTGAAATACCTTTTCAATAAAACGACAATGACAAAGAAAAAATCATCAATAGAAATAGTTAAATAATTGAAATTATATGTCAGACTGTTGTTTCAAAGCCAAAATTAAGAAAATCATTGCCTGAAATTTTGACAATTTTTATAGTTTAAATAAATAGAATTAAAAAATTTAACTAGTAATATTTAAATATTTTGCTCATTTTAATTAGGTCTAATAAAATAGACTCAGATGGGGTAAAAGCAATTGCTACCTAAATAGCTAAATTTTTTACTCTCTCGTTTTAACCCTTGGGCTTGGGTAATTTTTTAGACATTTTCTCAATTTATAGCTGAAATAAATAATTAAAAAAATCTAAGAATTTGTATAAGTATTTTGTTCATTTTAATTAGTAACAGCAAAATAGACTCGGATGGATTGAAATCAATTGTTTCTGTAATAGCTCAATGTCATACTCTCTCTAGTAATTTTTTGCACATTTTCTCAATTATTGTTTTACTTAAAGAAATCAAAGAATTTAAAGAGCAATATTACAGTATTTTGTAAATTTTAATTAGCTCAAACAACATAGGCTCAGATGGGGCAAAAGAACTTACTTTCTAAAAACCTAAATATTGTTCTCTCTCTATTTTAACCCTTCACCTCAGGTAATTTTTTCAACATTACAGTTAATAGTTGAAATCAATAATTAAAGAAATCCAAGAATTTAACTCACAATATTTAAGTATTTTGTTCATTTTAATTAGTGGCAACAACATAGGCTCAGATTGAGTAAAAGAGCTTGCTTCCTAAGTAGCTAAATTTCCTGTTCTCTCCAATTTAACTATTGGGCTTGGGTAATTTTTTATAAATTTTCTCAATTAAAATTTTAAATAAATAATAAAAGAAATCAAACAATTTAACTATCAGTATATAAATATTTAACTCATTTTAATTAGGTCTAACAACATAGACTCTGATGGAGCCAAAGTAGTTGCTTCGGAAATAGCTAAATGTGTTAATCTATCCACTTTAAGTCTTTTGTTCATGTAATTTTTTACACATTTCTTCAATTAAAAGATTAAATAAATAATTAAAGAAATCAAAGAATTTAAACAGCAATATTTAAGTATTTTGTTGACTTTAATTAGTAACAACAACATAGGCTCAGATGGGGTGAAAGCAGTTGCTTCTGAAATAGCTAAATTTCCTGCTCTCTCCACTTTAACCCTTGACCTCTAGTAATTTTTGAGATATTATCTTAATTAATAATTGAAATAAATAATTAAAGAAATCCAAAAATTGAACTCACAATATTAAAGTATTTTGTTGATTTTAATTAGTGGCAAAAACATAGGTTTAGATGGGGCGGAAGAGCTTGCTTCCTAAATAGCTAAATTTCCTGCTCTCTCCACTTTAAACCTTGACCTTTAGTAATTTTTTAAATATTATCTCAATTAATAATATACAATATTTAAGTATTTTGTAGATTTTATTAGGCCTAATGACATAGGCTCAGATGAGGAAAAAGACCTTGCTTCCTAAATTGCTAAATGTAGTAGCCTCTCCACTTAAACCCTTTTTCTTGGGTAATTTTTTGCACATTTTCTCAATTAAAAGTTCAGATAAATAATTAAAGAAATCAAAGAATTTAGCTTGCAATATTTAAATATTTTGTTCATTTTAATTAGTTTAATAACATAAACTCAAATAGGGTAAAAGCAGTAGCTTCTGAAATAGCTAAGTACTTGGGCTTTTGGGCTTGGGTAATTTTTAAAAATTTTCTCAATCTATAGTTTAAATAAATAATAAAAATATTTAATATTTTATTATTTTTATCATAAAGTAAGTATAATATATGATATTTCTAAAAAAAATGTTTAACATGTTAAATGGTGACCCAAATTTAATAAGTTTATTTCCTCAACAAATTTAGTTAAAAGTGGCATACTGAAATCATAATATACAAAAAAATGTAGAACTATTTTTATTGATAAAAATAAAAAAAAAATTATGTTTTAAAGTATTTTTTGTAAAATTGATGTGGAATTTAATCACCAAAAATTAAAATGTTGTTTTGACTAAAATACAAAAAAAAATAATAATTTTATCATAAAAAAACTATTCTTAATGTTTTTTATCAAATTATTGTTTAACTAAATAAAATCTTTATGAAAAAATAAATAAATAGTTATTTCTATTTTTAGAATGAGATTAAAAAGTAAAAATTAAGTGTGCAACGAATGAATAAATATTTTAAACTTTTTCTCTAAAATTAAAAATTAACTTTAGATATTGTGATTTGGCTAAAATAATTTACTTATTTATTAATTAACTATTTTTTAATACTTTGTATATTTTCTATGCATTATTTAGATTTAACAAAAACTTATAACATCTAAATAAAAATTTAATAATTTTATTTTAAAATTTTTAATTTTAAGATATTTATTTTATCAATTAAAATATGTTTAATCCATATTTACAGTGGATAAATAGGCATATTTTAATTTGGTAAATGGCAATATTTTTCATGTTTTTTCAGTCAAAATTTGTATTGAGCTTTCAGCACTTTGTAAAAGTTCGATTTTTTTAATAAATATTGATCAACTTTGATCTTGTTTTTTGTTTATAATTTAAGATATAAATTCATTAAATAAGAAAAATATTAGATAATATTTTGAGGTTGGTCATGAGTTTCCAGACATTTAAGTAAAATATTAATTGATTTATACCAAAACAAAAGATTTTTTTGTTCTTTATGTTAAATATTCATTTTTAAATTATTTTTTAATTTATTGAAAATGATTTTGTTTTTAAAAAAAGAAGTAGTTAATTAATTCATTTACTGAAAGATAGTTTATTTAACTATACCATCATAAAGATAAATATTTTATAATACAAAATAACAAAATAAATAAATAATAATTAATTGATTTCAATAGAAAATTGAAAGAACACGATGATGATTTTTAATAGTTTTTCTAGCTTCTTCACCTTTTTACCATAAAATCCAATCAACTTCAATAGAGTGTAGGTTTTTGCCTTATTCTTTCAAATATTTTTTAAGTTCTTCAACTGAATGAACAGTTGCAGCTCTAATTTCAACCTAACAAATAAAAAATTGTTTAGCATTTTTTAATTTTTGAAATAAAATTTACTTCATATTCTCCTCCATGAGGAATTTCTATCTTATTTTCAATGATTTTTGTAAGTTCTTCAGAATATTAAATAACATCATAATGGTTAAGAATTTGAGGAACTCTGTAGTCAGGGAAAGTAGTGACTTCTTCTATATCATCGAATCTACCATAATCCTTGCCTTTAAAAGCACCATAAAGATCTCCTATCATAATTTAAGATCTCTTATAAAAGCAAATCTATTCTCCTCTATAAATAGCGATATCTTAGAAATTATTGTAGAAGCTACTAAGTAAGTCAAGCATCTAATTTAATAAAAATTATAAATATTTGAGCCAAATAAAACTATTTATTACTTTAACTGCTGAGTGATTAGATCTTTTGACAACATTAACAAATTCCCCATCAAAATATTCAAGAGTTCTAACTCCTATTTCCTTTAATAGTCTTACTCTTTCATCTAATAATGGGAATTCAATTCCTTTAAATATTTTTTACTTTACAAAGTCTCTTTCAATATTAATAATGTTTTTGGGTTTCAAAAGGTCGGGATTCTCAATGATAATAGATTTAACTCCTGCAGCTAAATCATCATACTCAAATTCTACTTCGCATGGCCAGAAACAGAAGTTGAGAGTATCCAAAACAAAAATGTAATCAACAATAGATTCAGGGCTCTTAAATTCATTATAATGGCATGAGTATTCGTCGAATTCAATATACTTGTAGCCATTTTTAAACTCATTAAGTAAATTATCTCCAAATTGCTTCAATTTTTCTTAATTAATTTTTGCATGCTTTGCCTTTTAAAGGACTTTTGAGCAAGAATCTCTAACAAGTTTGCACTTATTCATTGATATTTAGTTAAGTTCTATATATTTACCTACTTATTTATAAATATTATAAACAAATTTTAATTTATCAATCACTTATTTTATTATTTAAGTTAAGCTTTCTAAAGATATTTTCAATAAGAAGACACTTTTATTTTTAATAACACCTAGATTTTTTTCTTTTATTTCTCTCCACAAATGTAATTTAAGTTTAACTTCATCATTCATTTGCTTATATTATGCATAAATATAATCTTAGCATATTAATATTTAAATATTATTTTATTTGAGAGCAAACATTAAGTTAATATTTCAAAGCCTATGGCATATATGCTCACTTAAAATCTACAATTTTGTTAATAATAAATACCTAAAAAATTAATAATTTAGTATCATTATCTTCTATATTTAAAATATTATCCTAAATTATTTGTTTTTTTGAAATGATTTTTGCTTACTTTGAAAGAAACGCAATAAAAATAATTATTGAAACCTTTTTCAAACGCATAAAGCTCTTCTAAAAATTTAATATGATTAACAAGCAATGTAATACCCTTCCTTAATTATTTTGGAGCTGTACATGTGATGTGAATGAAGACTTTTATTTAAAAATTTTTTCAATATTCTTCCTAGATTTTATCTTTGATGATTTTCTACATATCTTTTAAATTGATATGTTTGACATAAAATTTTCTATTCAGGAGTATTTGAATAATTCTTAAAAATCTTTCATTTGAAAATAAATTTAAAAGGTAAAATAAAATAAGAAGAACTAATATTTTTATTTTTTATCTACTTTGATTTTAAAAATGATTTGTTGTTGGCAAAAGATTTTATAATTTTTCTAAATTTTTCTTTAAAAAAATTAAAATAGGAAGAATTATATTAATAAAAACAGAAGTATCTACCTAAAAAAAAATAATCATTTGATTATTTTAGAAAGCTGCATTAAATAATAACCAAAACTAGCTGAGCGAAAAAAAAATATTGTGATTGTGAAAATATAAGAATTGTTTTGTTAACAAAACAGGTATTAGAATAATATTAAATAAATTGTATATAGTCTGCTTATTTAATGGAGAGATAGATAGAAAATAATTAGAATTAAAAACTTAAATTAATAAATCTTATTTGAAAATATTTAGAGTATTTTTTGATTCTAATTCAAATTCTTTGTGAGGATTAGCATTTGGAGATAATTAAATAAAAAAAATATAAATTAATTAATTTGCTAAATAAATATGGTTTTTAAAGTTTGCCTAAGTTCTTTTTGTGAAGACAGAGACAGAATTATTTTAGAACAATAAATTAAAAATTAAGTTCTTCATAAACATGATCAAAGCTATATAGTTAAATTAGATGAGATTATTGAAAAAAGATAGAGTTACTAAGATGTATTTAGTAAATTTTAAAGAAAATTGTCAGATTTCGCTTATCTTTTATTAGCATCACAGTAAAACTTAAAGAATATTTAAGTTTACCAAAAAAATTAAAATGAATTTAATTAACTTATGCTCAAACAATGCTTGAAAATAAGTTAATACTATTAGAGTTTTAACAAAGATATTGTTGCAAATTAAGTCAGAAATTTGATTATTTAATATCAAAAAGATTAGGAAAATAAGAAATCTATTTTATTGTAAATAAATGAAATGATTTCTATTGATCAAATCATAGAAAAGAGGGTATTTGAAAAAATATTAAGTTAATTTAATTCCTTCTTGCAAGCAGATGAAATCAAATAATTCAATGATGAAAACAAAGAATAATTTTAGAAATATTTAGAATAAAAATACAATAAAATAATAGAAATGAGGTCAAAGTTAATTAATAAGCTATCTTATGAACATATTGAGTTGAGTTAGGATTTAATTACAAATTAATATTGCTTGAATTACTTCTAAAAATTAACAATTATCTATAATTAAGAATAATCAGTTTTGAACTATTTACAAAGCTTGAATTCAAAATAAAAATATAGCAAAGAAATTAAGCTTTTGGATACTTATAAAAGTAAATTAATAGAGTCACTTCTTTTTTTGGTTGAATATTTTTCATCTTAATATGATATTTAATCTACTTTTTCATGCTTTTATGAAATCTACTCAATAGAAATATAGGACAAAGACATTCTAAATTTAATGATAAAAACAGTTAAAAAGTTTAATTTATCATCATAATACAGAACTGTTCACACTTTAAGCTTAATAACTTTCTATCAAAATAGAGATGTCTTGCAGGACTTTATGGATAATTTATTTCCTAATTATTAAGATAAAGAGAATTTAATTGATTAAATATTAGAAATATCAAATAAGAAGAATGATGAAAAAATTATATTTGCAGAGCTGAAAAAAATAATATAGAAGGAATTGAATGACAATTAGTTGAGTTTATTGATGTAAAAATTGACTAATACTAGCAATGTTAAATAATTAATTTAATAATTATTTATGAGTTTTTTAGGTGTGCTTAAAAATAATATTTTAGCTAAAGGGATTCCTGCACAGAAAATCCTAAAAGACTCAATAAATTATTAAGATGTATTTTCATATACTCTTCAAAAATAAGCTGAGAGAAAAGAAAGAAATCAGCAAATAGATAATGATAAAAAGAAAAATGAAAAAGAAAAATCATTAGAAAAAAAGACAAGAAGAAATAATTAAGAAAAGAAATTTGAAAACTTCAGGTAGCTAGCTAAAGAAAGAAGAAATATTCTTGGTCATTTATTGTAAAAAGATTCTCCTCAAAGTAATTCTTAGTAATAAAAGCAGTTATATTCATCTCCCTAAAATGAAAGAGAGATAACTATTCAAAAAGAGTGTAAGAAGAATGCTCAAGAAGAAAAAAATCGATTGTAAGATATTCTAGAAAGTATTCATATTGAGCATGAATACTAGAGACCATGTCTTTAAAATTCTTTATTTTTAGTTAAAAGCTAAGATGTATCTGATTCTAAGTTAGAAAACTCATAAAAAAAACAAGAATAAATTGAGTAAAATCCTTTTGACCAGGAGAGTTTTCTAAAATTATTTAATGACCTGAAAGAAGATTAATTAATTTCGATTTGTCAAAAATATAAGTAAATTATGGCATAGAAACTTTCCAAAAATGAAATGAATTCTCAGCTTTTGAGCTTTTTTTCTGCTTCAAGCTATTTTTATTTGAATAGCTAGTAACTGTCAAAGTTATTTTTAGATTAATAGCTAAAGTTTAACTTTAATGATGCTCAACGATTGAATTAACTAGAATTTATTCAGTTTTTTAATAAATAAGCTGATTGCTCAATGTAAAATTGTATCTAATCATTAAAAATAAGCTAAGATAGGAGCTAGTGGTTTATCCATGCATAATTAGGCTTTTTGTATCAATATATATTTGAAAACAGTTAATAGGCACTCTATCACTACCAAGCTTCGATGAACCTAAAATCTAATGAACTTTCCTTCTTTTTATTATTTTAAATGGGATACATTTATTACCATAACTTAAATGATTACAATATGGCTGTAATATTGTTTAATCAAGGTTTTTAATTTATCAAAAATAACAAACTAAATTAATTAAATAATAACTATTTTGCTTAGATTATATTAGATTATGCCATATTAAATTACAGAATTGGAAATTTTGAAAAGTCTAAATGTCTTACTTAGAATTTCTTTGAATAAAATCCTACAAAAAATATAGAAATAGCTTATTATTTAAATGCTTTGGCATGCTTAAAGTAGGGAGATGATATTACAAGTTTAAATTTACTTTAAAATTTTATCCAAAATTAAAATTTATCAATCAAAGTAGAATATCACATTTTATCTGGTTTTATACACATCTATCAAAAGAATCCTAACTTATCAAAATATTAGTATTCGATGGCTTGGAAAATTCTTTGTGATAGTTAAATTTAAAATAAATTAGAAAAACATATTAGAGTTCTTAAATAATTAATTTACCTTAACTAAGGAATTAGCTTTTATCAAGAAACTGAGCTAAACTTCATATAAAATTTGCCTAGAAACTCTTTTATTAGCTATTTAGAATTTTTATTTACTTTTGCAGTTTAGAGATACAATTAGTATATAACTACCATTATTTGTCACCATGAAAAATAATAAACAAATAGCTTCAACTAAGAATTTACAAAAAGTGAATTCTATCAATAGGATTGCAATTAGATTATTCAATTATTTTAATACATCCTAGATCAAAATTATAGAAAGGTAGAGTGCCTATTTTTGATAGGAAAATGCTATTAAGATTTGCTAGGATAAGACTTGTACTCTTTACAATTTTATAATTAAGTTTTGAAATTGGATCCATTCCATTAAAAGAGTCTGATGTAAATATTATAATTGCTAATTTATAACTAAAATTACGAATAGGCAAATATCATTCTAAATCAATTAGAAAATCTTTAATTATAAAATCCTTATTAAAAATACTTACAAGCAAAGATTTTACAAAATTAAGGTAACTTTTTATTATCTTAAAATATTTATCTATAAATATTAAATTCTTCAAATATTTCATCCTCAAAGACCTTTTACAGGTTAGTTTAAGCAGATTATCAATTTTGCTAATTTGAAATTTAAGAAAATCTAAAATAAAAATTAATTTAATGATTATTTGTTCTCCTATATAGTTTATTTTTATAAAATTTAGTATTAAATTAAGAGTTTATTAATTTAGTGATAAAAATCTCTTTTAATTTTTAAAATTTAATTTTTTGATATATCTTAGTTGCTTACTACTTTAAAAAGTAAACAAACACTTAGAAAAATTTTAATAATTCAATATTTAAATTGGAGTTAATACAAGAGTTTAATAGGAAATACTTAAAAAAATATTATTATTAAATAAACTTTAAAGTTGAAAAATCATAGTAAGTAAGTATGTATCTTACTTTCTTCTTTTCAAAACACTTAGAGATATTTAAATATACTAATATTAAAATATGATTTTGTTGGAGAGACTATAAACATTTTTTAAATATTTACATTAAATTAAAAGATGCATTGATTAAAACTAATCAAGTAAATATTTTTAAATATATACATTAATATAAATTAAAAACTAATTAGATAAATAAAGCTTTATTCAAATTAAATTTACTTAACTTAAATTTCTAATCTTAGAAAAACATATGAACAAGTAGCAAATTTCTAACACATGACCTTAAAAATTTTTTAATACACACAATCCTAAAAAAATAAATGAAAGTAAAAAATTTTAAATTCATTCATTCAAATAATAAATGTATTCAATATTTCTTTTATATAAAATAATAAAGATTTAATTTAATCAAATAAGAAAAAGAAAAATAACATTTCATATAAAATTTATTTAAAGATAAATTCTTTTGTCATTTATTTAAAATATTTTCAAAATTAAAAATAAAATATTAAAATTAATTAAAAAAGAAAACAAATATAAATATTAATTAAATTATTTGTTAATAGTAATAGATCCATCAGCTCCTCTAGCACAAATCTCAAGCTATTTTTCTATAGACTTGAGATTTAATTTTTCAATTTAATTTTTAATTTTTAAATCTTAGCTAGTTGCCAGCTATCAAAAAAAAATGCAGCAACTAGCAATAAATAAGTTCCCATGATTTAACTATTTTGTTCATACAATCGTTATTAATAGTATAATAATTATTATTTTTAATTTAGGTAAATAACTATCTTAAATATTTTTGCAGTTAAACAAAAGAATCAAAATTTCCTCCTCAGTTTCCATCTTTATATTTATTTATTACTTAATTATAAACATACTAAGGTTGGGATAAAAGGAGGATAAAAATATAAATCAGAATAAATTTATCCTAATTTCAATAAACAAAGAAAGACATTTATTTATTGACTTTTATTTTAATAATGTTTATTTATTTATTATTTTTTTATTTTAAAAAGTTACAATAAAATTGGCCAAAATGGAAATTAGGATCAGAATTAGCAAAATGCTATCTATAATCTCTAAAATTTGACTCTTGATCTCTTGTAAGTAGTCTTTCAATATTAATTATGTATTTTTCTATGAAAAAATAAAACTTTAAATCATACATAACTTAATAATTTTAGGCTGGCTCATGAACTTTTATTTTTAATTTTGAGATTTAATTTACAGTAGTTTGATTAATTCTTTTAAATATTTCTTTATGTTTTTTTAAAGTAGCAATGGTATTGATGAGACTGGAGCATAAAGATTGGGATCTGAGTTAGCAAAATGCTCTAAGCTCTAAACTTTATTTAACTCTTGACTTGAAGTAAAAATTGTGTTTCAGGATTAATTATGTTTTTTTTGATTTAATTAATAAAAATTTTAATTTATGTGCAACTAACTAGCTAATTTTGGTGGTTGGTTTACTTGAAATTTATTTACTGGCTCACTCCTTCAATTTTATTTCATCTTTTCAGATTTAGTTCATATTTTTATGTTTTTCTCATTGTTTTAATGATTTCTTTATTCAAGGTTTATATACAAATTTTTATAAGTTACAATTATATTGGTGAAGAGGGAGCATAAGAATTAGGATCTGAGTTAGCAAAATGCTTTAATCTCTAGACTTTAAATCTTAACCTCTTGTAAAATAGTGTTTCAATACTAATTAAGCATGAATAGACTTTAAATTATCCATATTCCTTAAATTTATTTTTAGCTTTATGATTTAATTCACATTTTTATGTTTTTTCATTCTTTTAAATATTTGATTATTCCACATATATTTTTTTTACAATTTTTTAAAAGTTGCAATAATATTGGTGAAATGGGAGCCTAAGTAGGATCAGAATTAGAAAAATTTTCTAATCTCTAAACTTTAACTCTAAATATTAGGTAAATATAGAGTAAATTTTAATTAAGCATTTTTGAATGAACTAATAACCACTTTAAGGCTCATTAATTTTTATTGTTTACTTGAAATTTATTTATCTATTTAGCTCATTTCCTTAAATTTTATTTTAAGTTTTCAGATTTAATTCATATTTTTATGTTTTATTTATTCAAAGTTTATACTTGCAATTTTTAAAAGTGACAACGATCTTGGTGAAAAGGGAGCATAAGGATTAGGATCAGAGTTAGCAAAACGCTTAAATCTCTAAAATTTGACTCTTGAACTCAGGTAAAAATAGTGTTTCAATATTTTTTAAAACAAAAAAGACTTTAAGTTATGTGGTTAATTTACTTGATGTTTGTTTAAATACTTTCTGAAATTTTGTTTTTAGTTTTCAGATTTAATTGGCATTTTTAGATTAACCTTTTAAAAATTTTTAATTCAAAATTAATTTTTAAAAGTTCCGATCATATTGGTGAAATGAGAGTAAAAAATTAGGATCAGAGCTAGCAAAATGCTTTAATCTCTAAACTTTGAATCTTGATCTGAGGTAAAAATAGTACTAGTACTTCAATATTAATTATGCATAATTGGATGAAAAAATAAATGATGAGCATCTGACTGATTTTGGCTGTTTTACTTGGCTTTTTTTTGGCTCATTATTTTATTTTTAGTTTTTAGATTAATGAGATTGGATAAATAGGAATATAAGCATTAGGGTCTGATTTAGCAAAACTCTCTAAGCTCTATACTTTGGCTCTCTATCAGAGGTAAAAAAGTGTAATGTTTAACTATTAATTGCGTATTTTTGAATGTATAAATAAATATTTGAAATTATGAGCCACTGACTTATTTGGCTGGCTGGCTTACTTACTTACTAAACATTTGCTTGTTCGTTGGGTTCATTCCTTAAATTTTATTTTTAGTTTTCAGATTTAATGTTCGTTGGGTTCATTCCTTAAATTTTATTTTTAGTTTTCAGATTTAAATCAAATATTATTATTTATTTAAGAATTAATGCATAAAGACTTTAATTTATGAGAGACTAACTAATTAATTTTGATTATCTTACTTGATATTTATGAGTCTCATACATTAAATCTTATTTTTATTTATTTTATTTATTAATATGTTTTATGCTTTTATGAGAAAATAAGATTTAATTCAAATTTCTTAATTGTTTTGATAATTCTTATAAATACTTCTTTATTCAATTTTTATTTTATATTTTTTAAAAAGTCAGTCACAATGATTTAGATGAAATGGACAAATCAATATTCAGATCTAAACTAAAAAAAGCAAAAAGACTTGTTTTATTATCAATTATTTGTTGAAATAATGATTATTTTTAATGAAATGATTGATATTACTTACTTATTTTTATGTTCATACTTTAAAGTATTAAATAAAATTAATTTTTTGCAAAATAGAAAATTAAAATAATTTCTGATTTAATTAGGAAGCTAAAAATAACAAAATATTGTCTAAAAATTAAAAATAAAGGATAAATAATTTCACAATTTTGTAAAAAAGTAACCATTTTTTCTATATTATTATACTTTAATTGTCTTGAAAATTTAGATGAATATATTATATATAATTATTTGCTAAAGTTCTGCTCACATTAAAAATATTGTAAAAAATAATTTATTATTTATATGGTAAAATAATCCCAATTATGCAAGCTGGAAAACATCAGAAAAAATGTCTAACCTATCAGAATATATCTTACCTTCATCTGGAAAGATTTTTTTTCATTTTTTTTGATTGTAATTATTTTAAATAACATTAAGTAATTAAGCATAAATAGTTTCACATTCTAACAAAATAACAAAATGTATTGAAATATTTTGTAAAAAAGCCAACATTTTTTCTATTTGTTAATGTTCTTTCTGTTCACGTTAAAAATAATGATAATATAGTAAAAAATAATTTATTTTTAGAAATTTACATTGTTTTTGATTAGAAAAATTGAGATATTTTAAAATAATTTACTTAATATATTTTTTAGGATTATTTTTAGGAATAAAAAAGCATAAGATAATTATTTGCACTATTTCTCTTAAGCTTTTTGAAATATGTTGGTAAACAAGCAAGTAAAAGATTATGTTTTGGTAGATAAATGTAACAAAAATAAATAAATTGAATAGTTGAAGTAAAATCATTATTATTTTTAATTTTAAAGTGACTAACTTATTGATTTAATCAAAGCAAAAATAAGGTTCTTTTGTGTTTATTAATCTATTTGATTAAAAGGAGGACAGTGAACAAAAAGGCTGTATATCTAATTTGCCTAGTTTTGGAGTGAATGCTAAAGACAGTGTAAACTTCTAAAATAGATGTAATTGCAGATGTATCTTCCAGGATCATTTCCTAATTTAAATGTATCTTACTTATCTAGGATCTTAACTGATTCACTCATAACTAAATTTTTAATTTCTTCTAAATTTAAATTGGTTTTTAATCCATGATCAATATCTAAATCTTCTAATATCTTTTATTTGCTTGGTTTGTTATTTCTCATATCTGGGCCACTGAAATGCTTTTAATTATATCCGGTTTATTCTAAGACAAAATTTTTAGAGCTTGCATCAACTCCAAAGTGGAGGAAGACATAAGCTGAGTTTTGATTCTCTCTTTTCTATATATTTTCACTGATCTTATCTAAGTAATCATCAACTCCTTAAATTGATACTTCCAAAACTTCTGCATGAAGGACAGCAAGTTTTTCTTTTTCCTCTTACTTTAATGACTCAATCAATGTTTTTGTTGGATTATCTTTGACACTAAAGAACTCTCCAAATCCTGTTAAATAAAACTAAATATCCTTTTACTATTCTTACATTATCTTTATTGTTTAAGACTATTAATAAGACTTAAGAATCTAACTAAATTATTAATTTAAGTAATTATTACAATTTCTTACAGATTTAATTTCTTTCGTTAGGAATTAAAAAGAAAATTTTCAATTTTTTTAGAGATTCTTTAATTCGTTTTTGATATTAAATCAAGTAAGCCTTTGTTTTTTAATTTAATTAAATTGAGTAAATCTTCTCTTTTTTTTCTATTTAATCAAGTAACTCTTTATTTTTTATTATAATTAAAGACATTAAGATTTTTTCTAGAATTCTTCTTTCCATTTTTTACTTCAAAAATGAAAAATGAAAGAATTAATTAATTAATGACAAAATTTGATTTAAAAATCAGCCATAAATTAACCAAAAATATCTGATAATTATTAAACAAAAAAATAAATAAATAAAACCAAAAATAAAGCAAGTAAATAAATTAAAATATGATGGGTTCTTCAGCTTCAACTTCAATAAACTCAGATGTTGCTAATGGAAAAGGATGGAAAATAGATAATTTAAATATTAAAAAATTATCTTAAGATGTAAATATCAATTTTTTTTTGCTAATAAATAAAATTAAATATTAAATTTATAGGAAAAGTAGTTAGCTTTAAATGAGAAGCATACTGTGTTAGTTACTGGAGCTAATGGGTTTTTAAGTAGTTATATTATCAAATATTTGCTTTAGTTAAACTATAAGGTGATAGGAACTGTTAGAAATGTAGCTGATAAATAAAAATATTCACATTTATATGATATTATTCCATAGAAGTATCATAATAAACTTTCTTTTGTTTAAGCTGATCTGACCTCAGAAAACGGTTGGGATGATGCTGTTAAGAATTGCTAATATGTTTTACATGTAGCTTCCCCATTTAATTATGAAGCTAAAACTGCAGATGAGATGATTACCCCAGCTGTTAAAGGTACTTAGTATGTTCTAAATGCTTGTGTTAAATTCTCAAAAAATATCAAGAAAGTTGTTTTAACAAGTTCTGGTAAAGCTATTTTTGAGGGAAATACCCAATAAACTCATTTTGATGAAACACACTGGTAAAATCACTAAAATGCTGGTTTTTATGGTAATATGAAGCAAGTTATTAATTTTTAGCTAAATTTATTTTTTTATTAGGATAATCAAAATATTTTGCAGAGAAAGAAGCATGGAAAATTTATGAAGAAAACAAGGAAAAACTAAACCTTACAGTGATAAATCCAACTTTAATTTTAGGACCTTCATTATCAACAAAATTATCTGCAAGTCAAACAATAATCACTAAGTAAAATAATAAATAAAAAATTTTTAAAAAAAGAAATTAATTTGTATTTTTAACTAAAAAGTTTATTAAATGGCAAGCTAGTTCCTCCACCAATTACTTTAGGAATAGTAGATGTTAGGGATGTAGCAGCCGCTCATATAGTAGCTATGCAAGATAAATTGAATGAATTAACTAAAGGAAAGAGATATATCATTTGTAACTAATCTATGTGGATAAAAGATATTGCAGCTATATTAAGTGAATACTATAAACAAAAGAAACCAGAGTTAAATATTAATCCAAAAGAACTTACACATGGGGAATTTGAAGCAAAAGCTTAACTTGTACCATTTTACAAAGAAACATTAAGATAAAGTGGCCAATACTTTATCATGGATAATTAAAAAGGTTTATAGGAGTTAGAAATGTAATATACAGGTATCTATAATACAGTTATTGATACAGCTGAAGAAATCCTTAAAAATGGCTTATGATCTATTCAAATTATTTTTTTCTAATATGAAATTTTTATCTTGTAATGTATATTTTACTTTACAAATAATATTTCTTTAATAATAATTAATTCATTCTATTTTTTTTATTTCTTACTTATTTGCTTGATTCAGAAATTTTCCAGAGATTTTATCAGTATTTACTAGTATTGTATAATGTTTTTTATACAAGCGAAGCTAACTTTAAAAATTTTAGTGGCAATTTCAAAAATTCTTTCAGTAAATTTAAAATTCTTTTTTTAGATTTTCTCTCTTTCTTTTGATTATTATTTTATTGATTTATTTCAGTAAACTCCCTAATTTAAAAAAACTGAAATATCTTTAACAAAAATTAGTGATTCATTTATACTTACTCCTAAATTTGTAATATTTAATTTAGGATAATTAGAAAGTATTTGTTTTCTTTAATTGAAAATAAGAAATATTAAGTTTAAATATTTTTTTTTGAAAAGATTATTGTCATATGATAAATTAATAGCTAAAAATTTATTTATTTCAAATAATAACAGAACTTTTAACAGAATTAAAAATGCAAAAGAAATTTTTTAGACAAATTAAAGGTTCAATATTTATTAATTTTATTAATCAATTTCATGGGCTGGTAGAACATAAATGAATGAATAAATAAATAATAGTTTAATTAATTTAAAAAGAATATTGATCAACTTTCAGTGTAATTATTTTTTAAGGTGTCATTGTTGTTATTTAAAAATGTTAGATTGACTTTGTGCATTTCTTGTTAAATGGTGATGCTTGATTATTTTCTAAACTACTTTTCAACTGTTTATGGTTTTGTGATTTGTTTTTATAAATTTATAAGATGAGCTTAGTTAAAATCTTTGAGATTTTTAAGTAATTTTCTATGATTTAATGTCATTTGGTTATTCTTTTTCTTTTTTCCTTCTATATTAAAATTATTTAAAATGGGTGAGTTTATTTATCTAAAATATTAGTGAAATTTTACCAATTTAATCTACATCAGATGGTTTAACATTTGGAATGCTTTAGAATTAGTTAGGAGATATTTAAGGAACGTTGAACGTTTTATTCATATTTTAATTATTAGTACTCTCAAGTAACAGAGATTTATTCACTATCTCACTATTATTTATTCTAGGATTTTATTTTCCAGAAGTCTAAGCTCTGATAGGTTTTAAATCATATTTAATTTTAGGCATCATTTATGTTTTAAATATTTTTCCAGGAGTTATTTCAATAAATTCTTCACCATTATTTTATAAAATCTATTCCCACATATTTTACATACATCCCATGCTATGTCTGATCAAATCATATTTTTCTAGAGTCAATTATCTGTAATTAATTTTGCAAGGATGTGTTCTACTTTGTTCATTTCCAACTTCAAATATTAATCCTTATAAATTTATTTAAATTTTAAACATATTTCACTAAAACCAAATGAATAATTTACCATCAATATGAGAATAATATCTAGAGGGGACTGTATTACTAAAGTTATCAAACATATCTTATGATAATCTTTTTTCGAATTCTTATTAAAGTAAAATAGAATTAATAATGTTTTGATTTTCTGATAGAGTAGAGCAAAGTTAACATAAATATTTCAAATTCTTCTACATGCTATCCTTATCTTTAATAACCTTTTTAATTTAGCCATTTATAAATTCGTTATCATTCGTAATATCAGATTACAAAATTGTCAATTTAAATGTCATTTTTTCTACTTTCTCATTCATATTCTCATGCTCTGTCTTCATCAAATTAAATATATTTAGCATCTAACTCTTCAAGCTTTTAAATTATTTTAAATAAATTTAGTATTTAAAATGAATAAACTGTTGAAAATATATCATGTTAATATTGCATTGGAAGAATTTAATTTAAATTTGATTTCATTTCAAATTTCCTTGATTTTCGTCACTTATTTTTCATTTTACTTACTAAAAAAATGTAAGATGAATACTTTCATCAAATAGATCAATAAAAATAAAGCAGATGGTAATCAGGAAAAAGTGGATTTATGTATGCAGATTATTAAAGAAGCAAATTAAACTAACAAAAATTTGACCAATAAACTTAAAAAAATTTACTCCTCTATTTTAAGAATATCTCTTTTGATATCATTAAGTGAACTTTCTGTAACCATGTTCTTTTTAATATATTACTCAATTTAATTCATTTATAATGCCTGAGATCTTTGTATCATCAATTCAACTTCTTTTTTTAAATTGGCATTTTTATTCATTTCATTTTAAATCATTTAGGGAACTGTTGATTCTATTTAATATTTAGCTATTTCTTCAATTTTTTCTTAAGACAATCTAGTTTAACTTGAGAATTCTAAGTCTGTTTTTTATTTACTACGAGCTGATCCCATCTAACTTGATTCATTTGCATTATCTCCATTTGTATTTTAAATTTATTATTCATTCTTCTCAGCTGAATTTAATACAGCTGCTTCTTTTTCATCTCTAGCTGTGCTTTTTATGTCTTTCTTGATCTATCTAAGCAAATTATTTCCAAAAATTAATTTAAATTAAAAACAAAATAATCAATTAAAATACCTAGCTAATTCTTCAAGATCTCTATCAATTTCCTCTTTTAGCTTTTTAATAGAGCTATTAACTGTTTCATCAATGGCTTGCTGCTGATTTCTTGATATATCTCCCACAAGCTAATCAAATTTAAGCAATTCTTTTCTGATATTCTATTTGATTTCATTTGTGATGTTAGATTATGCTACTAGTGTAGTATTTATATCCTCAATAGATTTCTAAATGAACTTTTGTTCATTCTTCATTTCTGTTGTCTCACATTAAATAGAATTAATAGAAGAATCTGCTTTAACTCTTGCTTCATTAATTAAATTGTGAAGATCTTTAATTGACTAAGTATATACTTATTCATTTTATTTAATGCTTGTAATTAAAGTCTTATGATTTGCCATTTAAGATTCTGTTTCCTTTTAAAATTTTTATAATGACAGTCTTAATTCATCATTTCCATTAACTAATGAATGCTCTATCCTTTCACAAAAATTACTAAATTCTTATTATTTAACCTTATCATCAATTTAATTTATTATTGATTCTATTTTCTTTTTTAAATCAACTCTCTCAACCTTATATAAATCTAAAGTACTTTACAATTCATCAAACACTTATTTATGATATTCCATGCCCCTGCTAGACATTATAAAATCTTCTTTTATCTTTTTAAAAAAAAACATTTTAAATTAAACAAAAAAACAAACAAATTCTTTTTACCTTTGAAAACTCTTTTTATATATTTGTAAAACCTGAAAAATGATTTTTAATAAACTCCCCCATCTTTTCTTAATATTCTCCTTTATTATCTAAGATCTTATTATTCGCTTTTATAAGCTCATCTGACAGCTTTTCATTAGCAAGTTGCTTTTATTAAATTGATATGAAGAATAAATAAACTTTTTGAATATAATTTGTATTAAATCAATCAATACTAGCTATTGTATTTATTCAGATTTTTGAGCTATACCTTCTTTTAGCTCTGATATTTCCTATCTTAATTCTTTTTATTCCTGTTTATTGAGTCCATTGTTAATAATTTAATCACTATCCTATATTTAAAATGCATTTTTAATTATCTCATTCATTTGTCTTGATTAAAAATGTTACGATTTAAGCAACTTTCTGTGTTAATGCATCCAATTCGTTAAATCTTATCTTAATCTTTTCATTTAATATTTCATAAACATCATAACAATGATCAAACTTTTTGTTATTTTCATCCAAAACTTAACTAAAGTATTCGGTTTACTTAACACAATCTTCTGTCCTAGATTAAATTAAACAATTTTATTTATTTTAACATCCTTTAAATTAATAAATTTTGAAGTATTTTGCTAAATCTCAAATCTCATACTTCTTCAAAGCAGGATCAACGATTTCTTATATCAATAATCTTATTTTTGTTTCGAGCTAAAAACCTTATGGTACTTGATTATCATCTATACGATTTTATGAAGATTACTATTACTGTAAGTTCAAGTTAATTGACTATTATTACTATAACCGCTACTAAGCTATATTATTCATTTTATTTATATTTTGAAATCTAAAAAATTTAAGGTTATTTTAATGAAATTTTAGTTTTGGTGATTGATGCACTTAAGATTTTAAGATCCGTTTGAAAATTAATTAATTAAATTACAGTTTAGCAAATTAGTAATTATGCTTGTTTCAAAAGAGATTATAAATCTTACTTAGAATCTCATTCTAACATCCACTATCTCTAAAATTTGTTATTTAATAACCATCCAACTTTTCTATTGATTAAATATTAATTATGTGGTTAATATACATTCAAACTAAAAATAAAAAATCACATTTTAATCTAATAATTTTTATGAATATATATATTCACGTTATGTATCATATTATTAAATTAAGTATTTTCATAAAAATATTTATTTTTTTGATTAAGTTTTAAATTACATATTTATAAAAATAATGGTAGTTTAATTGGATTGCTTGAATAGCATTCAATATATTAAAAATAAAAGAAAAAGAAAGAGAATATTATTTTTTAAATGTGAAAAATAAGTTATAATATTGATAAGAAATATACAAAATATAAAAATTTTAAAACCAAAACTTAATAAAAAGAATAAAATTATAATAGATTAGTAAAATACAAAATATAACATCACTATTTATTCGTAGTAAAGCTGTTTAAACTCTCAAGGTGCTTTAAATTTTTTTCAGAATCTATCATACTTTATTCAATTTATGCATTGATATTTGCAGACTTTTGAAGCATTAAATTAATTTTAGCAATAAAATCATTGATTTATGTTGCACTGTTTTAACCTGTTTCTTATTCATTCTTTTTGCTCGCTTATTTAACTTTTTCCTCTTTTTTGGAAGCTAAGTCTTATATATTTATTTCTAAAGTGCTAGATTTACTTTTAAATGGATCATTAACTGAATTAGGCTATTGATTTTATTTCTTGAATTGAGATGTTTTATTTTCAACTTCAGCATGAGCCATCTTTATTTTATCTCTTTCAACATTTCTTTTAGCTAAGCTGAGTCTGGTTTATGATTTTCCTTAAACTATTGACTGTACTTATCTATTAACAGGCAAGGTGTTTGAGACTACTGAAATATTGTCTAATTATTAATAAATAAGTTAGAATAAAAAGAATAATCAATCAATCAATTAAGAATAGATTAAACTTACCTGATTATGGATTATTTACACTAAAACTATCTAAATTATTATAATAAACTTGCTATTCTCCCTAATTAATTGACTGTCTTAGAGAATTTGTTTAATTAGATAAATCTTCTCTTTACTTATTAGTTACATGTTTATTAGAATCTCCTCCCTAATCTTCAATATGGCTAAGTGTTGAAACAAATTAAGATTATGTTCTGGCTTATTTATTTAAATTAAATGCAGGAGTATTCTCTGCATTCTCATGATGATGGTATTAATTTAGTGATTTATTAGGGGTTTTTCCTTAAAGAATAGCTTATTTCATATATTCTTTCAGATCAAATTGTTATCCATTAGTAGATTATAGATTTAAGAAAGGGAATACTCTTGCATTATTGCTTGTATTACTTACTTCAGTTTCTACTCTCTCACCTTGTGTGCTCCTTTATTTTAAAATATTATTTTAAACTAAAATTTAAATTGATTGATTGATTAATTGAAATTTAATGATTTTTTACATAACTTTGTTGAGAGATATTCTTTTATCAGGAGAAATTTGATTTCTACTCTTGTTTATTTGACGAAGTTCATTTAATTTAGGTGAGCCTCCTCTAGGAGTGAGGCGACTACTTTAAGATATATTATCGTATGAATGCATGTTATTTTATTCTTCTTTTATATTTCTTTCTATCTATTTATCTATTTGCAAAATTAGTTCATTCTTCTTTTGAATGTATTAGTTGGTATTAAGAATCTGATTATAAGAATTCGATCTCTTTAAATTAAAATCTAAACTCTAAGTGCTTGGCATACGAGGAAATCCAATCATGCTTCGTGATTCTTAATTTTAAGTTAAGTCATCAGCTAATTTTTATAGTTCTTCACTCTATTCTTTAATTAATTTTTGCTACATTTATTGTTTTTATTTTTGTAAAATAATCTCTTCTATAATTTTATCTGCAATCATTTCAGCTTTCTTTCTAGTCTTTTCTTGTTGCTCTATGATGAGCTGTAAAGGTGATTTATTGTTGTCTAAAATTTAAAATGGTGCTACATTTATATTTTCTTTTTCGACAATAGCAGTATAGTAAGTATTCTCACCCTGTGATAAAAATATGAATTAGGTTGATAAAATTTAAACAAATCAAAAAAATTTAAAAATAAACAAAATCTTACTTGCTTTGTTAAATACAGAAGTCCAGTTGTTTCCTAAAACTATGACGTTTAGTTACTTCTAATTATAATAGCAATAGGCTATGGCTGCATTTAATTAAACTATATTATTGATTCAATCAATTTAAAAGTTATATTTGAAGAATTGCTTTATGCAAAATAAATCTTATAAACAAACAATTGCTTGATCAAATAGATTATAAATAATTATTAACTGATTTATTTATTAATTTTAAATTGCTTCTCTAATAATATTTATCATTGACTGGCTGGATATCTTTAAATTGCTTATATTACCTACAAAAACTACTGAAAAAAAAAAAAATTATAATTTTTCAATCTGAAAGAAAGAATCTTATGCTTTTATTAAATTCTATTTAAATAAATATCTATTCAATTTATTTTTTGAAACTAGCTTTAAAAATATTATTTATATTATTCTCTTTGAATGTTTGTTAATAATAAATATTTTATTAATCATTAATATTATTTTACTCACTAAAATAATATTTTAGAAAAAGTAAAATCAATTATCAAATCAATCTTTGAAGAACATTGAATTTGTTTAACTTTTAAAATAAGATATTAATTTTATTTAAATTGATAAAAATGTATTAATCAAAATAAATGGTAAAAACATAAAAATAATTTTAGATTTGTTTTTATTTTTAAAATGTTAAGAAAATCAAATTTTTTTTGTTAAATTTGAAATAAAAGCATTTGTCAAAAAAAAAAATTTTGGAATTGTTTGTTTTTTGTTTTTTGATTTTTTAAAATGAGAAATTGATTGAATTTATTATTATTTTTATAGTTCATATTAAATTAATAAAATTAAATATTAAACTATTTGTTTTGGTTTAAATATTTATATAATGAATCTATTTTTGTTTTATTGAGATAAAAGTTTTGATCAAGGTAAATTATTTAATGATCCTAGTTATCTTGGATTCGTTTAAGGTTTTATTTAATATGAGAAGTTGAATTTGTTATTTTTTAATCAAGATGAAATAGTTTTTAAAAATCTAAATAAATTATTTAAACCTCAAATTTGTTGTATTTATTTCTTTTTCTAGTTAGAAATTAATTTTATTTTTAATAGACAGCTTATACTATATTTTTACAAAATTAATGTTTAGTTAGAAATTAATTTATAAAATTTATTTTTTAATTTAAAGAAATTTTTAAAATAGTCATTTAAATTCTTCAAGAAAATTTTGAAGGTTTTTTTTTGATTTAAAATGAAGAATTATTTTTAACTTTAAATAATTTAAAAAATTAAAGTTATCAACCAATAAAATGCTTAGATTCTTGATTGAGTTGTAAATGTGCTCAAAGTGGGCATGAAACAAATAAAATCTTTTTGGTAGGTTGATTAAATAAATCTAGATTAATGTTTACTTTATTTTTATTTAAATTTAATAACAAAATAAAGTAAAGTAGAAGCTAGTTGATGAGCTTATTAATTTTGATGGATTTTTATTTTTTAGAAATAAAATATTGTTTAAATTATGATTTAATGAAGGAATAAGTTAATTTTGTGATGAATTTGAGATGCATTTTAGTTAAAGTTAAAAATTATTTAAAAAATGCTAAGAATAA
This sequence comes from Tetrahymena elliotti 4EA, assembly GCA_000231825.2. Taxonomy (NCBI): domain Eukaryota; phylum Ciliophora; class Oligohymenophorea; order Hymenostomatida; family Tetrahymenidae; genus Tetrahymena; species Tetrahymena elliotti. The sequence continues at coordinate 106,075 of JH720358.1, forward strand.
ATGATAAGAACGTCTTGTTTCTAATTCTGATACAGTAGAGTAGATATGCTCATACATATATAGATATATTTAATTTGTTTTTGTCAGATTGCATCTTTTCTTTACACAATAAAATCTATGCGTGATGTGATACTAATAAAAATAGACCAAACAAGCAAATAAGTTTTTGATATACAAATAAAATCGAAATAATTGATTGATTAATTAATTAGCAAATAATAGAAACAAGTTTTCTTAAAAAATGGGAAGAACTTTAAAATATGTATCATATGGGCTTTCATTACTGGTATTTTGTGTCTTTGTTTACATTTACCTATCAAGTCCTGTTTACAATGGTTATGTATCTCATACCTATCTCAAATATGGTGCCGTTTATATTAGGAGAAATGAGAATGGAATTCCTACAATTAAAGGAAATAAATTAAGAGATGCTCTTTTTGGATTGGGTAAAATAGCAAATTATTTTAAAAACATTATTAATTTTAACAAATATAAAAGGTTTTGCATAGTGTCAAGATAGATAATGGTAAATGGACTTTTCCAGAAGATTTGCTTAGGGAAGACTAAGTGAAATTTTTGGAAATAAGACTTTAGAGATGGACATTTCACAAAGAGAATATGGATTAACGAGCATTGCCTAAAAGTTAAACATAGATGAAGAAACTAAAGAAAGCTTATAAGCCTTTGCAGATGGTGTTAATTAATGCAACACTAACATAAAAGCAAGATCTTTAGAATATCTTATTACAAGATCTGAATTCCAAGAGTGGACTATTGAAGATTCTATTTCAATCCTTTTACAAGTATAGCTCCATTTGACTTAAGATTTTGCTGCAGAACTTATCAGAGAAAAAATAGCAAAACAATACTCAGCAGAAGTCGTTTAAAGCATGAAATTAAATGCTGACAAAGGTTACATCCCTATTGAGACAATTTTGACAGAAGAAGATGTCAAAAAAATGGGTCTCTATGAGAACTACAATGTAATTCTTCATTCATTTATTTCTTATTTTTGTAAAGCAAAAGGCCAGTTTAAAACAAAAATGAAAAAATAAAAACAAAATGAATAAAAAATGTTCAAGTTGGATGGAAAGAAACAATTATTTCTATTGATTTATTAGATAAAATATGAGTGTTTTAATTTTTAAGTTTGTTTTTTTTTAAATAAAGCCATCAAAGATTAGCTAGAAGTAAGCACCAAAGGTTAGTGATAAATATATTGATAAGATATTGTAGAATGGATTAAGTGAATTTTTAGATAATTAGAGAGGATCAAATACATGGGTTATTCATGGTAATCATACTAATACTGGAAAACCTATTGTTGCTAATGACCCTCACTTATCAAATGGAGTACCTACATTCTGGTATCAAGCATAGTTAATTTACTAGAAGGATAGAAACATCACAATTAGTGGTCAATCAACTCCAGGTATTCCTGGAATCTTCTCAGGTAAATCAATTCGTTTTTTGTAGTTGTTTTTAGATTGAAGTCATATTTTTATTAAAGGAATGACTGATTATGTGGCTTGGGGTGTAACTGCTTTAAGTAGTGATATTGCAGATTTTTATTCTGAAAAATTGAATGAAGAAAAGACATAATATTTCTTTGATGGAAAATGGAGAGATTTGAAATTGAGAAATGAAGTTATCAAAATTAATGGAGCTCGTGATTATAAATTAACTGTTAAAGAGACTCATCATGGTCCCATTCTTAATTCACAATATTAAGAAGCCAATTTAGCTCTCAGTTGGGTTAGCAAAATACGTAGTTTCAATACCTTAAGCTCTTTGTACAAGATTTATGAAGCTACTAATTTGCAATAAACTTTAGAAGGCTTTTAAAATGTTGATACTAACTTTGGCATATCATATGGTACTATTGATAATCATATTGGTTTCTAAGCAACAGGTATTCTTCCAATTAGAAGTAATCCTGAAAACTCAGGCTTAGTCAAGGATGGAACAAATAGCTCAAATGATTGGATTGGTTTCTTACCTAAAACATAGAATCCTCATTTAATAGATCCAGAGAGAGGTATTTATTTATTTATTCATTTTTATTATTTTATTATTATATTAAAATAAAATTATATTTAAAGGTTTTATTGTTGCTGCTAATAATAAAATGACACCAAACAGTGCAAAGGGTTTTGTATCTGTAAATATGCCTGGCACATCTCGTGCTCAAAGAATCAGAGAAATGATTGAAGAATTTATTAAAGCTGGTAAAAAAATATCCGTTGAAGATGTTAAAAAGATGCAATAAGATGTTGTTGATGTTTATGCAAGAATTGTTGTTCCAAGTGTTGTCACTCTCTATGAAAAATAAAAGCAAGAGTAAAAATTTCATTTTAAATTTAACCATTGAAAAATAATAATCTTGTTGTGTTTGAAATGAATAGATTTTTGACTGCTAATGAAACTGCCAAAATAGATTTAATGTTCTAATAGCTCAAAACTTGGAATTACTCTTATGAAAAAGAATCAGTTGGTGGCACAATATTTAGTAATTTCTTTTTAAAGGTTGGTGAAAAGCTATTTGCTAAATATTCATCAGATAAAGTGTAAAAAAATTAAGCTGTTTTCAATTATCACTTTGAATCTTTCATTTTGAACTAAATCATCTAATGGTCTTAAGGATAAAGTGTAAATTCTCCTTGGTGTGATGATTCCTGCTGTTCTGATCATTAACAGAGCTGTGTTAAATTATTCTTCCAAGCAGTCAAAGACACCTACAATTCCTTATAGGTATTTTATATTTACTTCTTAATAAATCTTATTAAATATTATATAGAAAATAAGAATCTTTTCAAACAAATCGTTAAGGATTAATTAAAAAATTTTTAGAAATATTTTAATTAAATATTTATAATAATTTAAAAAGGCTAAATTAGGAAAAAACATAGCTGAATGGTAATGGTAGAAGGTTCATGAGAAATAGATTCCTCATCTTTCATTTAGAAGTATTCCATTACTTAGTAAGATATTGAGTAGATCTTATCCTGCTTCTGGAAATAAAAGAACGGTAGGAGTTAATGCTGAAAATTACAAAACAGGTGATTTAAATAGTTTCTTTTCTGCTAACATGAGAGCAGTCTACTCTCTTGATAAACAAGATAAAAGCTTTTATATTTTAGACACTGGTATTTCAGAGAGTGTTCTTTCATCTCACTATGATGATTAATTAAAGCTTTACCAACAAGGAGAATATATAGAAATAAAAAGAGACCTTAATAAGCTAAAAGAAAATAACAAGGATATGCTTCTTTTAATTTATGATCCTAAATTAGGCAAGAAAGCAGAAAAAGAAAAAAGCAAACAACAATAATCTTAAAAATAGAACACTAACGAATAAAAGACCGATATGTGATTTAATTCAATTGTATTTTCTGAAAATATTTACATATTTATTTTTTTGTCTTTTTTATTTTCAATTTAGAACTCAAATAAAAAATAAAACTATACTCTACAATTAGGAGAAATGTTTCAAAAATTTATTCTATCTTTGATATTTCTTAGCTAACAAATAATTAGCAATTAATAAATCTGTTAAATTTATATAATTTTTTCATTTTTTCATACATAGTAACTCCACTCCTATATTTTAAATACAGTTGAATGGATGTAAGTATATTTATTCAAGTTTTCTATTAATTTATTAATCGACAAAAAAAATAAAATTTTTTAATGAAGAAATCTAAATTATTTTAACAAACTTTTAAAATGAAGAAATTTTTTATTTCATTTTATAGCTATTCTTTTTTTATTATTGAGTGTTTTAAATTGGATTTTAGTAATTTTAATAATTAAAATAAAAATAATAAACATAAATCAGGAGGGTCTTAATTTTTAATTATTTAAACTTGTAAATTGAATGAAAAAAATGTTTAATTT